>VXBO01003550.1:93318-115793 GCA_013400135.1 Rhinoptilus africanus | reverse complement strand
TTGCAAGATTAAGCTGTTAAGGAATGAAGTGCTAACAGATCTGAGGGTGAAGCGGCTCTGCAGTTGCTTACACAGTGGAGGATATGGCCTGTGACATAACACACTCAGCCATGCAAGCTTCGTGTGCACATGTCCGTGTCATAATACCAGCAACTTGCTAAGTGCACATAATCCCTCCCATCAGAGACACAAGAGTTACCTCCTTGTAAAAAGGATGTTAAAATCCTGAGAATATACACTGCCTTGTGCCAACACTCATTCATACACTGAGACATGTAAGGGGGGATACCTCTTGGATGAGATACCCTTGCTTCAGCAAGAGCCCTCTCCACCACTTGTCAGACAAGTCGCTAGTGCTCTAAGGGTCAGAGCAGCAGGAAGAAGTTTGAAGCTGTATGAAACGCAGAAAGATGACTCCTGCAGTGGAGACAGCAAAAGGTGGCAGAGCATACACCTTCCAGGGACAAGTTCTGGTGCTGAGGATGTATGTAATTAGAGACTTTAATACGGCAAACCACTTTACAGAGCTGGATGATAACTAAGGTAACTTAGCGAGCTTATTCAAGTACAAGTGGAAGTGGGGATTTCCTCCCCACGCTGCAGGTCCAGGGTTGAGAAAATTCAGAAAGTATTTAAAATCAGTGTTGCTACAAATGCACTGGGAAATAATTTAATTACCAGTATCAATCAAAACATTTAATTCAAATGCTTTATAGCACAGAAAACCAGTGGCAGGCTCTAAATGTCTTCCCCAGAAAACAGATTTGCCTTGTAATGATTTTGGAATACAATTTTCCAAAGGGAAGTGTAAGATGAGCGGCAGAAATGACTGACATCTGTTTCCTTCTGTTGTGGGCTATTTTCAGTGATGATTGACAATGTCTTTCCTACTTGCTTCCTCTGAAGTCCACTTATGTTCTAGTAAATGGGCAGTTCCTTCTCTCTTTATCGCTCTTAGCAAATGCACAGACCCTGGAGAGGAGCTAGTTTCTGTGCATACGAAGATGGCAGTGTGTTTGCACAACTGTTTTTCGCTGGAGCAGCCTTCCAAAAGCAGGCTGAGAAGAAAACCACAGCCCCGGAGAGTCTGCTGGGGGAGAGCTGGCTCCAGTATGGTCAGCTCTTCACAGAAGATGCTCCAGCAGCAGTTTCCACCTGTGCTAACCACATAAAACACCGCTCTCTTGCAACATCCTTCTCACCAGCCCATCTCAGAGCACCTCACAACGGCAGCACCGCTACCTCCTTTCCACAGGCAGAAATGATCTGTCCCCAGGTCACTTAGGAGGTCGTCATACATCCACGAATGGGAGAAAAGGCATCTGAGTTCCCCAGCCACGGTTCCAGCTCCTAGGCCACACTACTCCTTCTCCCCAACAACAACTAGGGAAGGTGACAAAGCTACTTTTATGCTGTTTGATAACAGCTGATGGAAAGTCAAGCCTATATCATAACAATCTTGCTATTCATATCCATGATGCCTCTGATTTAAGTTCTTTGGCAACTCTTCTCCTCCACCTTGCGTAGCCCACGACGGCAGCGCTTGTGGAACACGGGCGGTGTTGGCAAGCGGCTGCAGGATGGCTGCAGGGAAACGCTGTTGGGGCAGCCTTCCCTCGGACCAGGCGGGATGCGGTGTCCGGGCCGAGCGCCGGGTGCCAGGGTGTCCCACAGGCTCTGCCCGGGAGCGCAGGGCGCCGGGCGCTGCCGCCCGCCTGCCTGGGGCCTGGCAAGGGGGCGGGGGCGGGGGAGATGGCCGGAGGCAGGGCGAGCGGCTCTGGACCCTTCCCTGACCTGTCANGGGTTTTCTGTTTCCAGCCCGTGGGGAACAACCGTCCCGGCACAGCCGGGCCCCCCTCCGCCAGCCCTTCCCTCCAGCGGCAGAGCGGCGGGATCTGCTCCCCCCAGCCCTGCCCCGCTCCTCCCGGCGCTGTGGGGGGGTTTCCTGACAAAAGGAACTGGAGCCCTCTTGTGTCGAGTTTGGAAGTTTGCAACAATCCCTTCAGCAATCCCTTCAGATTAAGCCGCCTCAGCTTCACCTGGATGTGGCGGACGCGGCGCTATTAATCGGAACGGGTCTGCTCTGCTTGTCCTCCCTTTAGTAGCAACATTACATACATTTAGGCTCCAAAATAGATTTCAGCCTCAAAGGTCACCGAATTAATTATAAAAAGATACATAAAAAAATATTATGATATAAACCCAGCCTATTCTAATCTCAGCTGCTGAAAAAGGAGTCTCTTTTAATCACTGGAGCTTAATTAATAGAGTACAATATATGCCAACTACCTAGGAGGTATATATTAGAAAGAGCATGGATGACGACAGGATTTGCAGTTTCACTTGTATTTCAAAGTTGTCCATAGTAAATCAGTCTGACTTCTCACCTGTTATGCAGAACTCTGCAAAATGACTCATTTCCACTGAGGGGAAACTCCCAGTGAGTTTTCCTAAACCTAAGCTCCTCCAGTACATGGCTATGGTAGAGCAGCACACGTGCTTGGGCAGAGGCTTAATTGCCGAAAATTCCTGGGATTATTTGAAACTGATATACATTTGGTGTTGTTTTTAATTAATTTTATTTATAAATTATGCTTTTCTTCACCCCTCAAAAGGGGCAGAAGTATTACAAGTATCAGTATTTTATTTTGAGGAACTATTATTTATGCAACCACAGTCATCTAACGGTTACTAGCAGGAGGAAAACCTAGGATTACATCTGCCTTAGGTTTGTATGTGGGGAGAGATTCTTATTTGTCGTAATACCCTTCTGATAGAAGTTGCTACAAAACAATCTATTCAAAGACATTTAAAATAGTTTCTATTGGAGGCTCATTTAAGATATCCTAAAAAAATTGTTACCCGTGCTCTTCAGTCCTATATACATGCTTCAGACAGTCTCTAAACAGGGATCTCAATTCCATATCATGCCTTTTAAAGCCATTTCACTAGAGGTTATTAGTACTATTGTTTGCTGCAAATTGCAGTGGTATGTAAAAGACTGCTGAGCTGACGTGGTCCTTGCCCTCTACTGCTCACACTCCAGCTCGCAGACACACGATCTACAGAATAACATCATGTAGTGCATGTCCTTGTAGAGACACACTCCCCACAAAAGTCAGCCTTCAAGGGTCCCACAAAGGGAGCAGTTTCTAAGGAAGGATTTGAAGGCGGGGAAAAAGAGAGGTTGTGTTATTAGCATGAGCTGAGCCCCCTCTGCCACCAGTGCAATGCTTGGAAGACAGACCCAAGGCTTTCCCAGACAATGTACTCACTAGCAAAGAAGCAGCTGTAAATGTTGTGCCTTTCATGACTTTCATTACACCTTTCTGTCTCCCTTGTCTCTGCATTCAATCCAAGACCACGTGTTTCCTGTGTGAAAGAGAGAACCTAAGCTATGGACTGATTCTCTGAGCGACCAGAGCCTTCCAGGCTTCCAGTTTGTAAGACAATACAGAGACATGGGTTTTTATAAACTGCTGAGACACTCTCGCAAAATTCAGGCCTTTTAAAGATGCTTCCAGTTGTTATCTTTAAAAAAAAAAAAGAAAAAGAAAAAGAAAAAAAAGGCAAATAAAAAGGCCCCAAATCATTAATCACACACACAAAAATCTGCCTACATTTGGTTGGCAATGTCGATCTATTCAGTACAGGTGGAGATCATGCTTGATCTTTCTCCATTTTGCATCCTGGTTCTCACCATATGTCAAAGATCACGATTATAATCTGACACAAAAGCATCTTCAGCAAGTGATGCATTTCCTCTGCTTGTGGTTAAATACAACACCTACAGACAAAATGATATTTTATGTTTCAAGCCTGCAGGAAGAGATAATTTACAGATATTTCAGCTTTTACTGTCTGGATTGCAGAGCGCATCAGAGATTGTACAACAGCGTGCAGTTGCTGACTTTCGCCACGACACAGCTGAAATGGAAATAATTGATGCCGATAGTACCTTTCACTGAGAGAGAGGAGAGAGTGCCTAATACCTCATGCAAACAGCAGCTGCGTGTCTGAGAGACACAGCGGTCTAATGAAGCAGAGAAGGAAGGCTCTGACAGAAGACATTACGGTAATGTACTGTAATGGGGCTTACTGATTTGAATAAAGTAGCATGTTTAACACTCCACAATCTCTTTACTGTGTGCCATGACCCTATTTACAACTCTATATTTAACATATTTGCACTCAATACAATTTGAGACAAGCCAACACACCCAGATTACAATATTTTCCCATTTGTTTAATATTTAAAAATTTAAAAAGGATACATAGAAACTTCGTCCCTTAGTGCAAACCTGACAGCTACGAACAACCCTTGTGGCAGCATTCCTATTGTTTACCTCTTGGATGCATGTTTTGAAATGAAACATTTGTCCCAAGGCCAAGGTCAGCACAAAGTCACCTGTCACTTGTAGAAACACTACTGGTCTCAGAAAATAGCTAACACTTGTTTTTGTAGTCATTAGAGCAATAAACATACTTTATTACCCATTCATAATGGGGGGAAAAAAACCCCAGTAAACTCACCTATTAATAGCTGCAGAGCAGCATAGCCCATGTTGCGGTATTGTGCCTCAGCCCAGGCCCTGGTTGAGCACAAGTGTTCCTCCTGAGTCAAACATACACCGTAATAAAACCAGCCGATGGTTGTGATAGTAATGTACACCATTAAATGATTATACTCTAGTACAATCATGACCTCTCTAGCACTTTGTTCTTCAGCCATCTTTTGCAATCCTGCCTCTCCTTCTACATCCAGATTAGAGCACCCTTCCTTCCTTCTGCTGCTGTGCACCCTCCCCCAGAATATCTTTCTCTGCCACCTTCAGCTTCTCAAACATCATTGGCTTCATCATCCACACAGAGTGGCTTGTGGGCCGGGTGCTGCCTGGATGGGCTGGGTGCTGTAGGTGGCTGCCCTGCAGCACACCCATGGGGCTACGCCTGCTCAGGCCCCTGAGCCACTGTTCTTAGCCAAGACCATAAGGGCTCGACCCTCTTCCCATCCCTTCTGTTCACTGAGATCGCAGCTTCCATTTATAAAAGGAGTCATGGTTTCTTCAAGCTACAAATTGCATTTGTAGTTTTAATTAAAACTTATGTTTAACTTGAAATGCAAACTTTAGTTTTCTTCAAAGTTTCTTAACATAATTTTCCTTAAAATTAAGGAAACTTAAAATGAAGGATTCTCATAGAAATTGAAATGTTTATTTTGCTAATGGCAAAATGTCTTTTTATGAACAGCTTAATTAAATCTATGCAATTAACAACTTTCTGAAATAGCTGAACCAGTGTCTTTCTCCCATTTTACCTAAGGACCCTGCTGAGCTCTGGGGCTCAGAGCTGTGTGTCCTGTGTGTTGTTCTTAAAGCATTTCTTGTATTGTCTCCCTGCTCCTCAGACGCTGGCGAGTGTGGCATCTGCTCCTTAGTTATTTGACTTTGTTTTGCCTGGTACTCTCTGTTTAACACATCAGAACTCCAGAGTGCCACTGCTGGTACAGTGTTTCTGCATACATATTTAACATCTTCCCTATAGGTCCAGAGATTTCCTAAAACACTCCAGTGGAGGTGTGGATTTGGTTGGTCCACAAGAATTTGATGGCTGAGGGCTGTCTCTGTTGCCCTTAAATTGGGAACTCTTGGCTAAGAAGATTGTGCTGAAGAGCACAGGGCTAAAACTTCCTGAGCACGGCAAACTGAAAGGAGCTCTGTGTGCAATTTTTCTGCCCTTTTTGAGGGGTGAAGATAACGAGACGACACCAACCATCACGCAATACCACATGTTTCAAGCATTGGAACAGGCTGCCCAGGGAAGCGGTTGAATCACATCCCTGGATATGTAAAATATATGTAGATGTGGCACTTAGGGACATGGTTTAGTGGCGGACTTGGCAGTGTTAGGTTAATGGTTGGACTCCATGATCTTAAAGGTCTTTTCCAGCCTAAACCATTCCATGATTCTAAGTGGAAGAGGAGGGCTAACACCTTGGCATGTCCCTTGCAGCCAAGAGTTGGGCAGGGCCACACAATAACCTGTGGTGTGGCACTCCCCAGCTGCTCATAGCTTTTCTGCCGTGCAAGGAGACTTCTGCAATGTGCATTGTGGAAGAGGATGGCCAGGAGCCTCTGGCATGGGGGCGGGGGACAGCCTTGAAGTCATGGAGAATGTCACGAGCTGCTACTGCTTGTAGGGCTGTGGAGAATACATGAGAATTGACAGTGAGGTCAGGGAGATAATATGAAGGAGCTAAAGCGGCTGGAAACCTGGAGAGAAAATGACAGCTTCTTTTGCACTTTTTGAAGCTGAACCTTATTTACTTCTGGGGACAGATGATCTGAGGAACAGATATAAACTAGTGGGTAAGTTAGAAATTCCAGGAAACTAAGAGAGCATCCCCTTAGAAACATGTGGGTAATGAGCAGCAGAGGAAAAAGAGTCAAGGATAATTTTGGATCTGAAGTCAGTCCTACGAGAATTTTTCATTTGGTTTAAGGAAATATGCAGAAGACATTTCATTGGTAAAAAAACCCAACTACAATACAACCAAATATATTAATGCGTTACTAGATTTGAAGTGTAATTCTCTCAATGACATAATGGTCACCCTGGGCTTTTTTAGTGTATATGGGGGAGGAGGGAGACAGAAGTCAAGCAGTACCTCCCCTGACAAGGCAAATCTTTCATCATGCATAAACCTAACGTAATTCCCTTCTTGCCACAGGAACCATGCTGCAGACACTGAATTTCTGGTTCGTACCGCTCTGTGAGCAAGTGAGAGAGGGCAGTAAGCTCTCGGCACAGCCTAGGTTCAATGGAGAGACAATTTGCCGAGTGTCCCAAGTTTAAGTGCATCACGTTTTAAGTTCTGCAAATGCAGGAATGCAAACTGGCCGACAAACTTTTGTGAATTAGATCACGAGTCATGATTAATTTATCAAGCTGTTCTAAATACATCAACTAAAATAATGGAAATATAAACAGAAGTTATCCTTCTTGCCTGTGCTTGGGCCTGCTTGTGATGGTGGAAATATAAACTGAACTAGAGCATATAAAAAGATTTACAAGAAAAAGCCTTTGTTTAATGTTTCCTATGCATCAGATATGCCACTTGCCTCCCAGACGCATATATTCTAAATCATGCTTTTGCTGTCCACAGAAAATTCCTCCATCTATTTATACTTTCAAATCTATGATCTTATACATTAATAAATAATAATGAAGTCCTGAAGTAAATACCAGTGTTACGGTTCCAGTGGAGATCTTGCTGACATTTATAAATATCTGCAGCTTTCATGGTTCAGGACACTGGCAGAGCTTACAGATTCCGTTAAACTTTATCACATAATTGTACATATGGTCTCTCTTTTAAAAGTATAATGCATGGGGTTTATGGAATATTTCTGTTAGGCAGCACTGCATGTGTTTGCTTGCTTTATCAAAAGCCATGTTTCTGTGAGGGTGTATCTTAGCTAACCTGCTAAACCCACCATTTTTCATCTCAGCTGACACCAAACAGCACACATAGTCTGGACTTTCCCAAGCTATGGAAATATTGCTATCTTGTGATTACTCACTACTCTGAATTAGTCATCCATTTATATGTCTGGCCATTTATACGCTAGGAGATTATCCAGCAAGATTAATAGCCATTTCACTTCTTGTGTATGCCTTTGTCTATCAAAAGGATTACAGGACTTGGTTCCCCGTGGTGGAAAGTTTAGCTCAGTGACCCAAGAAATACTTTCCAATTGAATGCTGTCATTGCCCTACTCCAAAAGGTAGGAGAGAGGAACTCCACAATACAGCCTGGAACTGAACTGGGCGTGGAACAGTCCTGGGCCAGGGATTTTGCTGCTGGGATAAGACCAAGTTGAGGAGGTGAAGAGCACGAGTGGCAATTGGTTTGAGTCTGGCTTTTCCAAGCGATATTTAAGTGGTGAAGAGCAAAGGACTTGGGGTGGAAATGACTTTGATCCTCAGATTCAGGGGTGGTACAGTGATCTCTGAGCTAGTCTCTTGCTGAAAACTCCTAATCGTGCAATAATGCCTAACTCTGTGCAGAGAGACGGATGCCTTAACATACATTCCTTCAATAGTCAGAGCCCCAAGTATCTGGCATCTTGCATTTACCCCAGAAAGTGGGGAAGTGGGAGGGAATTATCCACTTCAGAGAGATCTATCAAAGTATGGCTTTGTTCCTTGTACAACAGGAAAGATCCCCACTGTCTTTAGTCTCCCAAAGGTCCTCCTATCCAAGCAGGAGTCAAATAGCTGTCCTATTGTCTGCTGGAATAGAATAGTCCCTGTTCTCTGCTAGAACTAGTAGAAAATCAGTAACTTCCAGGAAAAAATAATTGTTAAAGGTCCCTTTTTACATGGTTAAACTTTCACACTCCAAGGGGGTCCCATGCTCTGTTGTCCCCCATCTAACATTAGGTATGATGGAGGCCCGAGGACGGTCAGAACAAGAGGGATTATTCAGGCAAAACTTCCTTGGTTTGTGTGCATAAGATGTCACACGGATACAGATGCTCCTAGTAACTCTGCACTGTCTGCCTGGGCCCCAGATGAAAGGAACTTCATTCATTTACTAAATGGATTCTGACAGCACTTCTGGAGCCCTAACACCACTCTCGTTTGAAGGAACTTAAAAGTATTATGTGTTTACCTATTTGCAAAGATTTTTATAGATGAACCTCTGGAAACAGACACCTTAATCCCCTGTCTGGCCACTGGTGATGTAAGACCTGTGATTGCCACTGCTACTGCTGAGGACGACACCTTGAAGAGAATGGCCAAGGCAAGTGTTTACTCTTTAGGTGGACGCTAGATCTCAGAAATAGGTGGGATTTTGCTTGCAGTCTACAGGATGGCAGCTCTGAGCATGAAAGACCTTTAGACTCTCTTCTCTCCAGATTTCCAGAGATGTATTTGTACTGGCATAAAATAAATGGGACATAGAAGAAGGGAGAACGGCTTGCTGCATATGCCACAATACAGATCAAGTCAAGCGAAAAAGCCAGTGTTGGTGGCACATGAAAAATTAGCTCCCTGAAGCAAAGTAGGCAATGACTTATTTATGCTGGCTGGAAAAAATGCTTGTTCTATACACTTGTTCTTCTACCTATAGTTCTTCTCAAGTAAGGCTAACTAGCCTAGTGATTTTGCATATCAGATCTTTTTATTAGACACAATAATATCTGCAGATGCTGGCTAATATAACACGTGTGAGTTAAAGGACTTGGCAGTGAATCATGGGTTAAGACATGTAACTCCATCCCCAGTTACCCACATTCTGATAAAGGGAGGAAAAGCAGTGATGAAATAATTGTGTACCTAAGGAAAGGTCGTAAGGTCATGTTCTGATGTAGCAATTTTAAGTTGCAAACTGGCACAACGAAGTCTACTTACATTCAACAGAAAATTGGAGAGTGTTTGCCTTCATGTTCAACCTCAAGGACCCAAGATATGTTGAACAGAAGATAAAGACCTAAATTCTTGTGTCTGTATCAATACCAGGAGCTGTCCCAGCAGTGAGTTGAGAGATTAAAACGACTAAGCTGCTTTCATCATACCCATTGAGCCTGGTTAGGGCCCCCACCACTGCCTCTGCTTTGCCTTCTCCACGGCTGAAGACTTTGTTCAACGTGTAGACACGTGTGTGACCCCCCACTGAATGCTTCATGGCACCACGGTGTGCAAAGAAGCCACCTGAGACACAAGGACTGAGCAGAAGCAGGCACAGCCCTTGCTGTTCAGACCAACTAGGCTGTCTGAAACCAGCAGGAAAGAAGCGTAGGGTGATGGGAACGGGAGGGAAGGGCAAGTGCAGTTCGATGCCTGATCTCTGTGCCCCATTAAGGGAAAGGTGGTTGACTATTGCTCAAAATCACAGCTGGAAAAATGAATTTTAAATGTCTTTACGTGAACTCACCATATTAGCGCACTGTTCGCTTTATTAGTTGGAACATCTTGCTACTAACTCAGTCATTTCTGGGCTATTTCCTTGCTAACAAGTATAATTACTGCCAGTTCAGAAAAGCCCAAAGGTAACAAAATAACATCCTTTCCACATTTTAAAAATTTTGATTCTCCAAAGATAAGGTCTTTTAAAGGTCATATCTTGACAGAATTCCTTTTTTACCCTCCTGTTGGGCTAAAATAGATCAGTATTATTGACCTTGACAACAATGCCTGAAAGGTTTAGTGGCAATCTATTCTGTATCAATGAGCACATAAACCTGCTTTTATGGGCTAGGGCGCTCTCTGTGCATTTGATAGCAGGCAGATCGGCTCTTCTTGACAGGGCATCGAGTGAAAAGATTTAATGTATCCACCTCAATGTGAATTGGATCGTACCCTCCTGACATGAGATCCCCAGCCCCGGGGAGAGCCGTGCTCAGCGCTGTGTTGCTGCATTAGTCACTCGCAATGGCTACATGAAGAAACAGAGCATGACAAGAGCTAAATAATATTGTAAGTGGGGAAATGTCCAGGTTTCCCCAGCCTCTCTGCTTTCCCAGACTTCTTAAACATGAAAAACAAGTACAATGCTTTTAAAGGGGGCTTTTTTTTCTTTTTTTGAAACCACTTTTTTTTGGAAGTGTGCTTTGTAAAGGTAGACCTTGCATGATGAATAAGGCAGCCACGGATCCTGTTAAGGATCAGACAAGAACTCTACATTGGCTCTCCCAAGTGGCTTCAGATTTGGGGTGGTAAAGCAGCGGATCCACTACAGTTTGACTGCTCTTGTGTTGCTGACTGGTTTCAAAGGGGCCAGTCCTCAGCCGGTGTATGCTCTTACACCTGCAGGTCCCTCTTAACTGAATTCTTCTTTTCCTCCTAATTCTTTTCTTCACTGGTGCCCACTCCAAAATAATCAACAGAAATATGGTTTAAACTGTATATGGTGAAACTCTGGCCCAAATAAAGGCAATGCAAATGTGCCAGTGGCGTCATATTATTTAGAAACAGGTTTTGCCAGAATCCTGACTCTTTCCCCTGGAGTTACAGTGATTACTGGGGAAGAGGGGAAGCAGGGAGGGAGAGGGAAGCACTATAATAGATAAATAAAAAAATCACACAGTAGGAAAATGTATGATGACTATTGTTATTCTCGTATTTTGCATTAAAATTTGAAAAACAAGACATGTGAAGAAAAGAAGACAAGATAGAAATTAAGAGCTTTGTTTCAGAGTTTACATTTCTCTGGTTTAAGGGGTTATAAATAATCCTTGCTAATGGGCTGAGTTACCTCCCATCATTAGTCTTATCTCCACAATGCCTGTTCTATCATGCTGTTCATTTCAGGGTCAAAAAATTCATCTGGAAAAGCAGCAATAAACAGCAGATTTCCATGAACTCAAGCAGAGAGTGTTAACCACTGCTCCACCACTGGGAAGTCAACCAAAGCTTTGTGAATGTGCCTCAGGGTGTCCTCCCCTGTGCCTCCCCTAGAAGTGGCATGGAAGCATCCTGGCAACTCTTCATGATCTCTTCTGGAAAAGCAGGATTGTTGCCCAATGATCCATCAGCTTCTGTATCAGTCCAAAAGCAACTGGTATAATTGAAAACAACCTCCGGAGAGGAAAGGTGCAGCTCGCTGTGGCACAACTCCTAGGACCACAGAAACACTGAGTACGGGTACACCATTCTTCCCACCTCTGTGGGGACAAGGGATGGATGTGAGGTGGATGTTTGCCTGTGTGCATACACATTCCTGAGCACCAGAGTTTACGCAGAGCCCCCTAAAAATCCCATTCCTCTTTCCTTCTGAAAAGAAAGAGCGCTACTCCCTTAAGAGAGGATGTTTCTGTATTTCATATTTCACCTGTATGAGCTTGTTTGATTCCTTTAGAAACAGAAGGCACAGAGCATTGCCAAAAAAGAGCTTTGATCATGGTAAGCTCAGCTGCCTTACATATCTCAGTGCAAGTCAAGGACCACCACCGTTGCTCTCAACATCATTTGACCACAGCATAGTTGCTGCAGGTCTAAGAAATACAACTCAGATGCTGGTAAAGCAAATTCACCCGTGTTCAGATTCCTGCTTCAATCATTTAAAGGGTAGTTTGCAGATCGAAGGGGTCTTGGGAAAAACAAAGACCCAGGTTATCTGAAATACAATCTTGGTTGGAATAAGCCACTGTGGGGTTCCTTTCCTGAGGCAGCCCCTACCTCCTGGTGTTGTTCCACAAAAGAGAACAAAAGGGGGAGCTAGTGGAGAGTGCACAAAACCTCCCAAAAGTCAAGGAAAGAATGAGGAGGGAAAGAGGAAAGATTAATCATTCCATCACCAGCAGACTCCTGAGCAGGGCATTTGTTCTTCCTGCATGAACAGTCCTTCCTTTGCCATCCAAAGCAATCACCTGGTATTCAGCTTGCCTTCAGCCCTTTTCCCCTTTTTCAAACATGTAATTATTTACACCAGGTGCATTGCTTCAACCCATCTCTTATGACGTCCCCATTCACAAGCAAAGGACTGTAATTTGCCAGCCCGCACTGAAGTTTCTTTGTACAAGTCCCCTGCCCTGGGTGTAACGTTACATTGACAAGCGGCACGGCACAATGGGAAGGGAAATAGAATTTACCCAGGGAACAAAGGGTATTGGTGCTCCCTGCCTCTAACCCCAGGTGACTGTACAGAGCTGGCTGCAGGGTCTCTGGTGACAGAAGGCTTGGATCATATAAAAGCCGTGAGGGTGGCAGCAGTGCCGGCAGACAGCTACACCTGCGACAGCCCACGGCTGTGCGCAGCCACGCTGCTTTGTGCCATTACTTGGGGTAAACACCGCCGCTGCTATTTAAAGTTTAAATTAGTGACAGATTTTAGTGGCAGGGTCCTTGGTGCTGATGGAGGGTATTCAGCTCAAGCAGCGTTCACCTCCTCCCTTCCCGGCCGCTGGCAGAGTTTGCCCCGTTGCTGCTGGATTCAGACTGTGTGGTCTGGCCTTTTGTGCACGGGGCTGCTCTGAACTTTGCTGACGGCTGCGTTCAGGATCAGGTGTGGAAATAGAAATGCTGTGAAAACTCAGGTCTCATGGCACCCATGATGCTGCCTCTTTGTCTCACTGAAGCTCCTGGAATTTGCCTGTTTCACCCACACTGGGCAGGACTCATCCCTCTGAGTGTGGCCAGGAACTATCCCGGCCAGGGCTGATCCATGACAGTTGCCTCTGCACTGCTGTAAAACAAATAAACAGCAACAACAATAACGAGGGGAAAGTGAAGAGTGGGATTGTTTCAGTTTGCAGCTCCTGTCCTTTGATTTGGGTTGCTGTAACAAGTCCAGGCATAGATGAACCTGGGAATGAAGGGAATCTGAGTGCTCCTGCCTCAGTCATGGCAATGTAGCACACATGCCACCGAATGCGAGGCTGCTGCAAGCACAGTCCCTTTTAACCCATCAAAATCAAAGGTGTCTCCTGTCTTTCCCTCTCAGAAAAGTCCCAAGGTCAGGGAGCACACACAGATGCAAATACAACTACTGAGACAATGATACCAGGTAAACACTGTCTCTCCCATCACTTCTCATTGCTTCTCTTTCCGGAAAAGTGGTGCAATAAGCCAAACAAGTCCTGGATTTCTAGAGGGGAGAAATTGTTGTTCCATCAGCTTCAGCCTACATCCCTCAGCCTCTCTTGTCTCATCTAGAGTTAGAGTGGACGCAGGGGGAGCCCGTGGATGCAGTGGGAGCCCTGGTCACTTCTTTTCAGAAGCAATTCCGGTTCCCAGCAACTATGAGGTATAGTCTGGCCATGTTTTCTTGTGATCCCACCCCAAATTTGCTCTTTAAAAACAGCAGTCCAATGCTGCTTGTCTGACCCTCCAGCCAGGAGACCAGAGGCCGGAGAAAGGAGCACCAGTGAAGGGTCACCACACCACGAGTCACACGTTACACTTGAAAAAGGGGTGTACCCGAGGGGCCTATGTAGGGCCAGCACCGCTTAACCCCCTCATTACTGGCCTGGGTGACAGGAAAGAGTACATCCTCAGCAACATGGAAAATGGTCTAAAATTTGGAGGTGTCGTTAATACACCAGAGGGTTGTGCTGCCATTCAGAAGGACCTCAACAGGATGGAGAAACAGGTCAACAGCTGTCTCATGAAGTTCAACAAAGGGAAATGCAAAGCCCTATGCAAGGGAGAAATAACCCCGTGCACCAGCTCAGGCTGGGACCAGCTGGCTGGAAAGCAACTGCGGACGGAAGTACCTGTGGATCCTGTTGGACACCAAGTTGCCCATGGGCCCGGCATGTGCCCTTATGGCACAGAAGGCAAACAGCCTCTTGGGCTGCCTTAGGCAGAGCGTTACCAGCAGGGCAAGGGTGGTGCCACCCATGAAAGCCCCATGAGAGTACAGGAGAATCTGTCTGGGACAGGCAGGCTTGCTGGGAGCCTTGCAGCGGTGGTGGCCCTGCCTCAGCAGAGTGCTCTCGTCCCTGCTGCCGTACACGCCGCGCAGATGCTTGACGATTTCCAGTCCCACCACAAAACCTCGGCCCTGCCCTCAGCTGCCATGGGAACTCCCCACTGCACAGCCTTTCAGCCAGAGGTTACAGACAGGGCTGCAGGAGACACTCCCATGGAGAAAGGAAGGGTTGGGTGTGCTCCTGCACATGTAAAAATCATTGTTTATAATTTTTCCATTTCTTTTTCTTTCTAACCCATTGCCAAATGCACAAAGAGAATCCAGGGGAGGGCAGCAGTACAGAAGTTGCTTCCACTGAACATCTCTAAAGCAGCAGCTTACGACAGACCTGGAGAACTCCATGCTGCTGGCTGCACCAGCAGGCAGCTCTGCTGAGCCCAGCACAACCTGCTGCTAAAGCCCCTTCTGCAGTCTCCTCTACCCCTGCTAGAGCACTACTCTGTCCGACACAAGTATACCCGTTGCTTGCTGTCAAATATGCTACCGAGGCACCTTTCCGCTCTTCCTGCAGATGCTTCTGACTCCTGCTGATCTACCAAAGATTAGGGAATCCAGTTTTTTAAGTGCTCTGAAACATGCTCTTTAAAAGAACACAAATTAGTTGAAGAAACATTGGTCTGAGCCCTGTCAAGGCAGAAATCAGACAGAGGCAGGAGGAATGTCCTTGAGCCTTTTCTTTATGGCTTCCCCTGACCCGCAGGCTGGCGGAGGAAGTGGGCAGATGTTTCAAATGGAGACATTACATCACTGGGGTTTTACAGCCTCCATCTGTATGAACTGTAAGACCTAAGTGGGGCCAAGTATAATTACTCCTAAAGAAATTAAGGTATGAGCAAGGCACGTGTACAGCCCCAAGGTGTTGCTTGCAATATGGGAGAAGTTTGACTTCCCTCTGGGCCAAATGAAGATCTATCCCTCCTTCCTACCACCTCCAATTTCTCCCTGTAAACCTGCAGTTACGTGTAGAGCTCCCCGGACACCTGACCACACCAGGACCCTCCGTGCACTCACTGAGACTGGTGTTAATGAGTTAAAACCAGGAGCACTGGAAAATAATTTTCTTGAGGGACACTTCTAGGGCATTTGAAATAGCAGTCTCAGCCTTGATGCTTGATGCAGTAGATATTTCTCTCATGGACAAGTTATTTTAAATTGGAAAAAAATAGCATAAAGTAGTAATAAACCCTGTCTATTTCCAAATTGTATTTGGTCCCAAGCACTGTAGGAAATGGACCTACCAGTGGGATGAGGATCCTATTCAATATGCAAGCCTTCACCAGGCATTTGCTTGCCTGTTTCTCCATGGCTTCTCCAGGTCACACTACAACTACCCTTGGAGGTTTTCCTCAGCTGCTGAAAGGAAGAGCACAAATTGGGTAAGAGGCTGCAGTGCAGCATTCTTGGGGGTTTCAGGTTCATTTGGATCCCAGACGTACAACAGCATGGCTGTTTGTCCCACCCCACCACCTCTCACTGCCTGACTTCCCCAGAAGAGGAAGCACTGTTTTACAGCTGAAGAGCAGAATTAGAGACAACCTCCCTTCAGAAAGGCTTTGACATCCCTAGGCTGTCAAGGCTTCTGCTTGGTAAGAAGCACTGCAGAGCACAAGTGTAGGTCTACCATATTGCAGCATCCTGATCAAATGCAGTGTGCAACTTGCAAATGCAAGTGTTTTATCAGAGACTACAGATTCAGCCCATGGATAAATAGGAGACCAGCAGCCTTTGATTTTCTATTAACTTCTTATGGCTTCTATTTGATTTTCTAGTAACTTTTTATCGATTCTATTTGATCTTCTAGAAATTTTCTATTAATTTTTATATTTTGATCTCCTATTCCGTTTCCCGTTATTTTTTCATCATTCTGCATTATAATCAGTTGAGATGAATAGACAGATCTAGTCTCTTCCCATTCGTTACATGGGATTGTTTTGGTTTTCATTAACTTGTTTCTCTCGTTGTTGCTTTTAGTTATGGAAAGCATACCCCATCTGCAAAGAGAAAGAGAAGGCAAGTGCAGCATTTTGACCCTCAAATTTTTGTCCAGATTTCTATCGCTGAGATGCCTGGACCTTGCCTTCATATGGGCTACATTTTCTACTGCTTAGTTCTGCAGCAGCCAAACTTAGTGGCAACAGCCCAGACCCAGCATTCACCACAAGCCAGGAGAAAGAGGCCATCCTATTCTGGGACGTCTCCCTGAGAACAGGCAGACAATTATTTGAAGCACAGAAGGAAAGAGGGTGAGAAAACTTCAGCAGTGACAGCCTATTTTACAAGCGTTTACAAGTCTCAGTTATAAAAAGGAGATTACTGCAGGAAAATTCAGTGTTCACAGCTGGCTGGAAAAATCCCTCAGAATGGTTTCCTTTGACTCTCCCTTCTGCAACAGTTGAGACTTGGTCTGAAATTCAAATTAACTTTCATACCCAGCCTACAATTCCATTTTGTGCCCCAAAGCAAAATTTCCTGCATAATTGTGTGTATTTAGGTCAGTTCTCCATTGTTCACTTCTGCAAAGAAAATAGCTGATTTGCAAGTGAAGAAAATTCCTAATACAGTTTTCAAAAGCACTTTTGCAATTAGAGATGTGCTCCTAAATGAGACTGGAGCGTAGGCATGTATTTGCTTGGGTACTGTCTTGAGACTTTTAATGTCTGTATTTGACAGCAGGGTGACTCCATTTAAACATAGATGATATGTGACATTTATACAGGACTAAACTGGCTTGCCAAACTATATTTTAAAAAGTAGTTATCCCATTTTCATACTTCTATGAAATATTAACCATAAGTATGCAACACGTGCAAATATTAATCTAATTAACATTTAATCTAGAGAAATAACACTTATAATCTTTTCCTTTTCTAAGGTTCTCTTGACTGTAAATTTTCCCTACGCTTAATTTGTGTGAATTTCTTTTACTTCTAAATTTCTGCTGTGAGAAGTATTCTGTTAGTATCTTTTGTTTATGTTTGACTGTAAAGAACCAGCCACGTGCATGGACGGATCTGCAGAAACATTTTAACTCATGCAGGTATCAAATGAAAACAAAATATCCTGAGCTGAGCCTAATGAATCAGAAAGCTTTCTTGAATGCTCAGTTAATTGGCTTAGACCAGGGATCTATGCAAAGTGATGCCTTTATCTCTGTACCTTTTCAAAGAAGCAAGGAACGTGACTCAAAATGTGTATTTTGTTTAGGTCTTAGAGACCCATGGTCTGGTCTTGTGACTTCATAAAATGTTTGTGAATGTGCTGCCAGAACAGGTCCAAACAGTTTGAACACATCCTGCAAAGGCCCCATCAGGGCTGTAATTCGGGCAATGACACCAAAGATTGGGCAGTGGAAAGCCAAAAGCTAATGCTACATGTAGATTTCTAGGCATTAATTAAGAAATAAAATCAAATCTCTACCTCCCCCCCGCCCCCCAGATGCTTGCAAGGGACAACAAAGCGTGGCAGATCTACCTCAGGATGCTGGGAGAGAGGGGGAAAAAGAATCAGGTCAAAGCACACAATATACAAATCCTTGGGATGCCGTAGGGCACAGTATGCAACGACCTCAGACTGTTTTGAAAATCGATTACAGAAGGCCTTCAGCTGAATGGAGTCAATGACCCTATCTATGCATGGCAAAAGGAAAACAGCTACATCTTCTCTGAGCTAATATGCACGAGGGGTCCTGGCCCAACATCCTCATGGTGGCCAGCAAAAGGGGACCTATGGAAACAGCCCCTCCCAGCTGTTCTTCAGCCCAGGACAGGGAAACATTGGCTTTCTTTTCATGAAGGTTTGATTTCCATGAGATCAAAATAGACAAACCCTAGTTTTCCTCCTCCCCTTTGAAAATACAGCACCAGCTGTGCTAGGGGTCACGATGTAATAGACGAAGCACGTGTGTAATTCAGGAACTACAACTGCCTAATGACATACATGTCAAAAGAGACAGCTGGCCTGAAGGCTTGGGCTGCCCAGTGCCTTTGTCTTAAGGTTTTCTCTAGCTGGAAGGACAGGAGGATTAGGACTGGTGAAATGGGGGGAGTTTTATCTCGTATATCCAATTGCCAAGGTCTTACTTTTTGCACTTAAACTTGCACGCTTCAGGATTTGTAGCTACTGTCCAGTTAAAGCTGTTCAGTGTAAGCCATAACCAACACATGGGAATGAAGGGGTTTGCTCCTGGTGAGCAGGGTATTCAAACACAGGAAAGAATCATCGAGTGTGATTTGGGTAGCACAGAAGCTGCAATATTAAGAGTTATGATGCTCCAGCAGACATAGACAAATGAGTCTCATTGTGCTACTACTTGTGAGACACTCTGCTTCCAATAGCTGTTTCCATCATCCTTATTAGAGCAGGAGAACTAGTAAAGTTCTTGGTTCACTGACATGCATTGAGACTGCTCTCTCCATCTGTGCTTATAGCACAAAAGATATTTGTGCTAACCACATAAATAGATTTTTAAAGAGATAAAGATGAAGGAATTTGGAATACGCTTGGAGACCATTACTTCTAAAAAACTTGTAAATTGGAGCACAGGGATTACATTGCTTAAAAGCATACACTTCTCAAACATGGAGAACGTGATACATCAGCACCAGTTCACTTGATTAAATAAATTTTCCAGGCAATGGTGCAAAAACCTTTTGAGGTCAAGCAATATTGAAGTCAAAAAAATAAAAAAGGGTCAAAAGTAGTTCCATTAATTTTCTTTACCTTCGCTAATGTAGACCGTACAATTGTGTCTTCCTTTGTTTCTCTTCCTTCTTTCAGAAAACCCCATAGCAACGGTAGAGGAAATGAATTGTGGGTTCAGTGCCACAAAAACATATGAATGGGCTTACTTTTAAGCACGCGAGAGGCTCAGTGACTTCAGCTGGGACTGAATGTTGAGCATATGCTGCAGGGCTCTGCCAATGCGGGAGCTACCGAGTGCAAATGGACTAAACGTCTATGTGCTGTCAGATAAGCTGAGACAAGGTATTCACACTACAGCATGAATTAGCTGCCTGTAGAGACTATAGAAAGAGTTAAGCATTTTAGCAGTGCACCTAAGAGCCTCAAACCCCACTAGACCAGGTGGTGTAGAAAGAAATTGTTCACTCTATGAGAAAATGTATAAAATGCACAAAGAAGATGCAAGAGCGAATATCATAACACCTAGAGGATTTGCAGACTTTTATAGAATAGTCTGGTAGCTTCTGGCTGAAAAGAGATAGTTAAGGAAGAAAAATCAAAGTGATCAGGTGTATGCGAGAGGTGGCAGAAGGAATGCCCTTCACTGCCTGCAAAGCAAGAACCAACCACAGAACAAGACCCAACTGATTTGTGTACGCAGGGAATATAAAAATCAGGCTAAAGGTTAAAGTCTACCTAGAAACAAGGAGATAAGGCGAGTACAGCCCCTTATTAAATTTTAATATGAAAGCTTTGTATTAGCTATTAGATAATAAAAGCTGGGCTGTGGCCTGAAGCAGCTTTCTTCTAGGGCTGATCTCATGCCCATGCTGAGGTTTCCAGCTGAGGGTAAATTGAGACCCTCACCCTCAGCTTAACATCTGAAACCGGGGCAAGATTCAGCCTATTAGGCTGGCCACCTATTCATGTTTCTTAACAGAACAGTAAAGTTTTCATACTTCAACTCCTGTAAGTTTTAAGAGTGTAAAAGCATTAAGCTAATGTTTTTGTGTAGTTAAATATTTATATTACATTATTTCAATTCATTATTTCAATTCATTTCATTGCTAGTATTTTCAGCAAAAGCCTTCTGAAATCAGCTTTCTGGGTTTTTTTGTTTGTTTATTTTCACTGAAGCTCACTCCTGATATCCTGCCAGTCCCCTCATTAGTGGGAGTCAAGAACAACCAAGTAGAGGGTGTCTTCACTTAATTTTCCTATTCCAATTGTATGTAGTCTTCTAAGAAAGTTGAAGGTAAGCATTAAAATCCCCCAAATAAACAAAGCATTGCAACAACAGCAAAAATATCCCAAAACACTCTGAAGAACACACTTCAGGATAAAACATCTAAGGGTTATAAAACATATTAGGATTAGGAATGATTTTAGTCATCATTTCATATTCTTCAGGTAACAGACTCCCACTGTATCCATGAGTGGTGAGCACTACAAAACCAAGAAATTATACTCTTCTAAAGGAATACTTTGAAAAGCTTCTGGCCTTTCGGAAAAAGTAATTTGTTTAAGTAGGAAATGTAGAAAAACAAAGCACAGCTTTGACTGTAAGGAGGACCTGGAGGACAGCTTTGTCCAAATATCCTATTCTTACTGCATAGATTTTAGTCTAGGGATTGCATGGGTTATTACAAAACCAGATCAGAAAAGCTTTTTTTTCCTTAAATGCCTTTTCTTTTTTTTTTTTTTCTTTTTTTTTTTTTTTTTTTTTTTTTTTTTTTTTTTTTTTTTTTTTTTTTTTTTTTTTGGCATGCTTGTAACATTCCTTGAATTATTTTGTTGAAGTAAATTATACATAGCTGTTTTTATCCTGTACCTTCTTAGAGTTTATGGGCCAGGATTCAAGTTTCAGAGGAAGGTTACTGTTCTCACCAAGTTATACTTGGCATTCATGAGCCAGCAGCAAACTCTGATGTGCTTTTCCAGAGTAAAGGGGAAGAGCCTCAATGCAGCTTTGGCAAGATGACACTTCCTAAAGAGAATCAGCAGGACACTGCAAGTTCACAGACACTTCTACTACTAAGGAGTAGAAGTAAAGACAAAAAACCACATATAGCTCATAGTACTTACTTCATATCTGCTCTACTGTACAAATAAACCCACTGGTTTAAATGTCTGTTCAGCAAACACTTAATTCAAGACAAGTCTAAGTGGTAGGTCACAGCAAAGTTTTCAGTCCTGTTTAACAGGATTAAAAACTTGGCTAGCAAATATTTTCTTAAAAGAGAGGATGGACACCAGAAAATGTTGCTAATTGGGAAAAGAAAATAAATCTTTCTCACAGCTGTGGCTCATAAGTAGGATCTTTGAAATGTTGTGTATAATTTTAAGTTCCCCCACTGCCAGTAATAACATTGGAAAGTTTGCACTAAAATTGGTAAGTACAAATTAACTTAATCAGTATATGAATTCTCATTATACTGATGAACTTGCAGTCCTGCAAGCTCACAAATGACAGCCATACACCAAGTTCACTCAGTGCCCAGAGCCTCTCTTGTGTATGCATAATTGTCTTAATTAGTTGCATCAGTAACTATAAACAATTCTTCTTGCTACTCTTTACTAAATTCACCTTCATTTTTTAAAACTGTTGCATTAGAATAAACTCTTACATTCATAAAAATTGCTAAAATCTAAAATTGAAATCACCATTAAATTATTTAACCGGGCTTCAAAGTTCTCCCTCTTTTAAAATCAGCACATGTAAATGCTCTCTGACTAATTCAGGCCCAATTCAGGCCCACCTTAACTTAACATTTCTATCTGAACACCTCCGATGATATTCAAATTTATTATTACATGTCAAGCATTAAAGAAAACCCATTTAAATGAACCAACAATGCTACTCAGAGGTCTAGTATTCTTTGTCTTTGTGGTGGGTTGACCCTGGCTGGGCACCAGGTGCCCACCGAAGCTGCTCCATCACTCCCCGTCTCAGCTGGACAGAGGAGAAAAAATATAACGAAAGACTCGTGAGTTGAGATAAGGACAGGGAGATCACTCAGCAGTTACCATCATGGGCAAAACACACTTGAGTTGGGGAGATTTATTTTAATTTATTACCAGTCAAATCAGAGTAGGGTAGTAAGAAAAAAATCCTAAATCCTAAACCACCTTCCCTCCGNTCTCTCACATATTCTCACTCCTCTATTCTGACTGCTGCTGCTGCTGTCGTGCAGTTCTGCTTTTCCCTGCTTTTCCCTGCCCAGAGGCACCACCACCACTGACAGACAGCCTTGGCCAGCAGCGCGTCTGTCTTGCAGCCATCTGGCATTGGCTCTATCAGACATGGAGGAAACTTCCAGCAGCTTCACTTAGAAGCCACCCCTGTACCCCCCCC
>VXBO01003550.1:56910-93298 GCA_013400135.1 Rhinoptilus africanus | reverse complement strand
CCCCCCCCCCCCCCCCAAACTTTGCCACGCAAACCCTCTACAGGCTTTGAGGAAAACCACACTAAAACGTAAATTTCCAATTAGATAAATAAAACATTCTTTTTATAAGCCTTGAGCTAGAAAACACTAGAAAATACTTTGTCTCCTATGTTTGCTCCATCAGTATGAACCAAGGCCGAGCCAATCGTATTGCAGCAGTTTTTGTTTTGTAATCCACAAAAAACATTTCCTCATTTTGCTTGACAACTCAGTAGTTCTGATTTTTAATCCTTAAAGGCTGAATCTTTAGAAAAGACAAATTTGCTCCAGGTCACAGGTGACAGCTGAACACCCTCCTGCCCCCTCCCCTGGTTTAATTTGTATAGTCCACATCAGAATCCTACCAGCTCTCTGTCTATAAAGATTTCCACGGAAGACAAAATGTGAACTGATAACATGTAGGCTCATTTTCCCTCCAAATCATACTGGCTAAAACCAGTGTAAACATTTATTTTATCCTTTAGTGTCCTGAAATTCTTATAAATTACACTACAAAAGTCCATCCCGTACTTTACACTACTGAATCAGGACAGAAGACACAAATGTATTTTCTTCCTGTGTGACTTGGTTTTCCAGAAGTTGGGCATCCTAATTGATCTGTGGTTCTCTTGAAAACCCCAGAGCAGGTGGCCTCTGGGGAACACCGTGGCAGAGCCAAACACATGCTGCTGTACCTTGGAATTTCAACATTTAAGGGGAAAAACAGTGAAAAGGGGATTTTTATCACTGTGACTAACACATGATCAAAATAAGCACTCAATATTCCATTTTAATATAACTAGCTTGAATGAGAAAGCTGAAGGAGGTCTGATAAGTTTGTAAATTAGTGACAATAAAAGAGATGTGAAAACGTTTTATAGCATACAACTCAAATACACACACACCATGTAATTGCCTGTTTTATTTAGTGGAATTGCTTTTGTAGATTAGAAATATTTCCAATTCTCATTTACTCCAACGCAAACCTCCACCATTGACAGGCATAACGCAGTTTAACTGATTCCAAACGAAAAAAAAAGAAAAAAAAAGTACAATCTCAAATGTTAAGTTAGAAACTAAGTTCACACATTTTCTTTGGGACCAGGAATCTGTACATAGTACAAAATATACATTTATTGAACTTTCTGTAAACACACAGTTTGAATTGTGTAAAACTGTAAATAGTGGGTGAACTATGTGGAGAATAATTTATTATATATTGTTATACATTCTACTTCAGGAAAATAGTTATGCTCTTGTATATTACTCTGTTAAATTTATAAATTCCATAATGAAGCCGTGTAATCTGCAAACATGCTTTTCAAGCTTAAATCTTTCCATTCATAACACACATTTATACAGGTCATCAATGAAAAAAGTTACACTTTCCACAAAATAGGTATAAAGAGGTCATGAATTTTCTAAAAAGACAGGCACAGCATGTCACTACAAACGAGACTCTTATGATACGATGTGGAGTCAATTCTGTGAGAAGACAGGTGAAAACTCTCTAATTCAGCATGTTTGTATGTGGTCTTAGTAACAAGACAGATGCTAGAAACCAAAATCTCTGCTTTGACAGATTTATAAAGCAGCTGGTTCTGGAAATCCAACCTCACACTTTTCTAAACATCCAGTATTCTCGGGCTAGGACAATCTAGGCTTTTGTATCGTATTGACCTTCATCGCTGGTTTTCCGAGTAGTGAACTACCCGGCATGATTTGCCAAGCACATTTGCATAATTCAGCACTTACTCCAAAAAGTAGATTCCTGGCACCAAAGAGTTAGATGCAGTTAATAAATACACCTTAACTCTTGGTACTCAAGGTCATGCAAATCACACCACCATCAATAAAATATATGCTAGGAAATCCCAACCTCCAGCACCAAATTGTTGCACAGCATTAATCCGCAGAACGCGTGGTAACAGGTACTGGAGCACCTCACATACTGGGGACTCTGTTGTATAATGCCCAGTTTCCAATTAAAGAGTCTGGAAATTTCAAATGGCAGCAGACCTGCCAGTCTGGCACCAAACACTCAGCAAGAATAAAAAGTTCCCCTACAAACACCAACAAAGATCCTTTCCAGTAGGTCCATCACTGGACACGGAGATAAGGCTACATGCATTCCACACATTTATTCCTAGATTTTTAGGGTCTCATTGTTTCTCCATCCTGGATAACTCATTTTGGGTTTAATTCTTTTATTTGTTCTTTTCAGCTAAAAGCACTATATCAAAGACTGAAACTCTTAAATGGTGCCCCTCTGATGTTTTAAAAGAAACAAATGCTGACTTCCATGTTTCAAGAATTAACGAAATTATTATCTCCAATTAATCTAAATTTTGCTTTAACATTACTACCTTCTTCCCTTTGGCTTTGAAAAGCTTTTTCAAAACCAAAACTGAATGAAGACTACATTTCTTTTTCATTGCAAGAAAAGTGGGACAGTTAAGGCTCTAACAATACACGTGCAAATTTTATATACTGTGAGTGAAGCCCCATCAACAACAGCAGGATGTAAAGTACGTGCCTGATTTTCCCAAGACTAATTTAAGTTTCCCCTTTAGTTTGAACAAAAATAATTGGGCCTGAAATCCCAACAATGAAAATTAAATCAGCTACTCAGTATTTCCATTGCTCAGACTGGGTTGAATTCAGTAATGCAAGTAAAATTAAACTCTGGACCACAGTCTACAGCCATTGACAAAAGCAAAAGTACGTAATGGTTTATGACCTGCCAGTCTCAGTTTTCTCATTTTTATTCTCAAAGATATTTCTCAAAAGAAATAATGGCACCACCTTCAACCCTGAAGGCTTACTCACAACATGTATTGAGAGTCCTGTCTACTTTAGCTGTAAAAAAACCACGCTTCCCCCAGCTCTTCAGAGCCATACAGTTAATGGAAGCAAAAATGAATTTCAGTTTTAGCTCAATGTTAGTGAGGGTGCCGAGAAGTGCAGATGTAGTGCTCTTAAAGGAAAACGTTACTATCTGCCACAGCACTCACCCTTGCAAATAAATGGCTGGTTACACAGTAGTAAGGACCATTGGTTTTATTCTTCTTTTGGGGGGGAAGAAGAAAGAAAAAAGTAGATGCCTAGTCATATTTTAAAAAGCATTTGGCAGGAATCAGTACAAATTAAGTTTAAAAATCTGGCTAGACATAAAACAATTTATATGCTAGAAATCTGACCTCTACTGAAGTTTTGACACTTTCAGAATAGAACTAGTTCATTAATTCTATAAAAGGCATTTTTAGAGTTAAGTTCACTTTCCCAAATTTTGTGGTTGCAAAGGTTAGGGAGTTTGTTGTTGTTGCATTTAAAGCAAGCCTCCCTCTAAACCCTTTCCTAAGACACAATTATCACTCCTGTTCGCTTAGCTTGGAAGAAAAAGCTTGAGAAAGAGCATCTACATGAGGGGAAAACACCTAGATCTGGTTTACTGCTACTCAAAAGGAACATCAAGTAAAAACATAGATAAAGCAAGCAATATGGACAGAGCCTAGGTCACTATAGGTCAACAACTCTGACACAACCAGGAGACTAAAGCTTCAGGCATTTTTTTCACCTATTAAGTAAATAGTAGACATATGTGGAGATTTTTCTGGAAAGAAGTTTTCAGTGGGAGATAATGTAAACTCAACTTTTAGAACACTGTGTATTTTTTTTTTTTTTATTCACTTGAAAGCATGTAGTGACCCATGAGAATAAAGAAAAGTTTTAAGTTATCCTACAGCTTCTTGAACTGCTGCCACAGGCGTTCTTGAACAAATGCCACTGCCCAGGTGACTGCTACCTCATTTACAAAGCAACATTATTAAGCAAAATAGGGCTAGGAAGAGGTTCAGGAGGTGCACAGCAGGGTCTGCAGAGACCGGCTGTGTATTTGAGCAGCGCACAGGGACAGCTCAGATAGAGCTCACCAAAAGATCATTCTCTAATCAGTATTTCACAGACAGATCAGTCAAAAGTACTTAGCCCCAGACTGTTACTTCTAAATTTTGCTCTGTTTTTACAGCTTATAGCAGGATTCACATTCATTTTATGCACTAGAGCACCCTAGAATCTCGTATGTGGATCCTCTTTTTACCACTTAAGAGTTAAAAAAAAAAAATCTATCCACCCAAGTAGAGACTTTAGACCCTGTGTTGTATAAAGGCTTGAGTTGTGATCATGTCAAACACACATAGCTGTAGGAACAAGGAGCTACACTAGTTATCCAGGAGACATTATTTTCACACCTCAAGGCACAGAGTAACAATCCATTCTCTACAGAAAACTGTCAGATACAGCTCTATAGCTCTGCAGTTTTGCTGTTTCTGAACCTATGCAAGATACATCAGGTTTGCATTAAAATACTGTATTTGCCAAATGATGAGGAAAAGGGTAACATTTTACAAAAAGTTAGCCCGCTACAGACACTGCCAAGTTTAAATATCAAGCAATTTAAGTATACTATGTCATTTATGCATAGAAGCAATTCAAGGAGGTGCAGGTAGAGATGAAGGTGAACATCTCGGCATGATGAAATCCTGACGTACATTGAAAAAGGTAAACTGTAAAAACCACATCATTAACCTAATTGTGGCAGCAGTGCTGTCTATCCCACAGGACTGAGGTACATACACCTAGAGAAAGCAAACAAAATAAGTTTGTCAACACGGAACTCATACATAAGATGACACTAAAAACGAACTCTCACAATTCCAGTTTTAAGAAAAAGAATGTTTACCAACACAAGATACTTGTTGTAAGTATAGAGTGGATAAAAATCTGCAAAGGATTCGATACTCCCTACACAGGTCAATCATTTATCTGCATTTAGGGCTTCGTTTCCCAAATTGTGGCAAAAAGGGGTGCTTTACTTTCCTTTACTCAGTCCTGTCTCCCCACTCTGCATCTTGCTCTCAATCCAGCTATGGGATGCTGATACATCAACTTACCCACCTGAAGAGTACAGTGGTTTGGGGTTTTTTTCCCCTCCTAACTGCACAGCCACAAAAGCATGACTGCTGGCACAAAAAGGGTGAGCTTATAGCAGTGGTTTAGCCCTGAAGTAAGTTGATTGTGAAACCATATCCTTAGTTCATAAACTACTAAAACCTGAAATGCAATAGGGGGTCTACCAGTGTAACAAATTGAGATCCTTCTCAGGGAATCAACTGAAGTCAAATCTCTTCCCTAATTTTCTTAAATCACCTCTTCAAGCTTCAAGTTACTGAACTGAGCAAAATGGCTCAGATTTTAACCTATGCAGTTCAGAGAGCACGAGCTTTGCAATGAACAATTTAATGGATGCTGAAGTCAGTTTATCCTAAGTAGATGTTGAAATGATTAGCTTTGGCACCTGCATGAACAATCAAGGTAAGTGCTACTATCACTCGCCTGCTGCTTAATATTCATCAGGCATTTTGCTAGTATGGCACAATCTAGGATTACCGCCATTCAGCGTAGTTTAAGGACAAGCAGATGAAACTTCTCTCTCCCCGATTCTGACTTCTACTGGAAGATTAAAGCGAACAATAGCCACGCATCAAGGTCTTTGCGGTGCTGCTCCCTGGGCAGGTAAAAGCAAGCCAGCTGAAAGATTCATAACCTGCCCCGGACCTGCTGGCTCCTGCCCCACCACGTGTGTCAGGGACTCTATCGGTACGATGGATTTACAAAGCCTTGCAAATCTAGGACCCCTATTTAATGTAATTGCATTTAGTTAATCCAACGTTTGTCTTAAAACACATTTTAGAAGCCTCTGTCTTGAACATATTTCAATGCTGAATTAGTGAGGATTATTTGAAACAGTTGTTTATAAAGCAGTACAGGTATTCTCCCAGAACGATTAGTGGAAACATTTAATCGGACTAAATCAAAACTCACAGAAACTGAAGCCAGTGAAGCTGTCAAATGTAGAAGGAAAACAAAGTTGCATGGCATACGAAGCAAAATAGCTTTACAAATCTCATTTCCTTTTAAAAACAAGCAAATTGAGACCATCCTATTTGAACACGTATTTAAAAATACATCTTTTAACATCACACAATTTTCATGTTTGTCACACAGGAATCTCTTTTTCCAAGGTGGAAATAAATAGCACAAAATACTTTAAAAAAAATTGCTGCCTTGCCCCTGAGGTGCTAATGTTTTTAGCATTTAAAAAAAAGTTTCTGGTGCAAGAAGGAGATGCACAAAGGTGCAAAAGTGCTTTTTTATTTTCAGAGCAGTGAAAAGTACAGTTTGCTTTTTTTCTAAGATGCTTTATATACTTAATTCGTATATATTTTAATCAAAATCTGTATCTAAAATGGCAGTGTTTATGCATACATAATAGATTCAGTGCTCTGACCTCATCAAAATGCTGAACATAGGCAGGAGAGAGAAAGGCCTGAAACGGGCTTTCTTCTGCTACCCTCAAACCTGGTTACATCGCCTGTAGCAACAGCAGAATTATTTTCTTTCTAACCTTTAGGAGACCTCATAAGAAGAGGCTTCAAATATAACATTTGTCACTGAGACAGTTTAAGCGATTATTTGAAGTATGGCTTTTCACACCACAGTTTTGCTTCCAATTTTTGAAGTTTAAAACGCAAAGGTTCCACAGTCCAGTTCAAGGTTTTGCAGTTTCCAAAACTAAACTTTAGTCTCTATGAAAAAGGACAGAACTTTATCTGCATTGTCCTAAATTAGGTTTAGCTTTTTGCACTAATACGCCATGTATTATTAAATATGCTTGTTAATTAGGTGCCTGTGAAGCTATAACTTAACATTATTATAGTTTTGCACTCTACAACAAAATTAGACATTTTAAGCATTTATTCATAGGTAGGTAAGGAACTGGTTCTTAAGCAAAAATTGCTATAAATTTATAAATACAAATAGTGCTTAAGTTTTCTTCATTCATGCTTGAACAGATTACAAACTGAATACAATGAAGTTACGTTTAAGCACCCCACACAGACAAAAGGGAGAAAAGAAAAGTTTGCTGGTATATACTATACTTAGTTCCAAGACACTATAAGTTACTCTTTCACTGTTCAGTGTTCCCTAACTCTGCGTTAGTTTTAAGGCTATATATACAAATATGTATATTTCAAAGTTAGGGAAAGACAAATATAGCAAAATGCATTGTACTACATTTTCCTATCAAAAAGTAATTGTACACCAAGTTTTGATTCTGTTTAACTGCAGTAAATGTTACAATCTACTTGTTTTACTGATTTTCCTTTTGGGGAATCTGCCTACTAAATGAGTAAACTACATATTACAATATTCTCAACCGAAAAGACAATACAAGGTGCACAAAACAGCAGTTCTGCAAACACGACTGACTTGAAAACTTAATTTTTTTATGCTCAATGGGAGAAAGCTAAGCTTAAATCAAATTAGTTTATTATCTTATAAAATTTTAAATTAGAATTTTAAACAACGAACAGTTAAATACTGTCAACATGCTATATCTCAAATCACAAGTACTGTGTAACCACTAATCTCATTCTACATAAGTGGATCAATTAAAAACACACACCATAAAATGTTAAAGATTGTCAGGCTTTGACAAATGTATTTTTACCAAACAGTAGGCAAATTCAAACCAATGCACATCTTCGGGGGCAGGGGTGGGGAAATCACCACCAAAAAGCCTGAAAAAGCTCACCCTTGTAAAAAATAGGGTAACGGATTAATCCCACATCATCCTTTAGCATATGGCTATGTCTTGATCAATAATCAAAATCCTTCCCATTTTAAAAATGGGCTACCAATTAATAAAAATATTCTTCCATAAGTAAAATATCATTTACAATGGCACTGATATTTTAAAAGGCAGGAAAAAATGAATTACACATTTATGGATAATTTTCTTGTTGTTAAATCAAGCTTTATTGATAAAATGGAATTCAAAGTATTTTACTTGGAACAGCAGCAGATCCAGCCAATCAGGATTGTAAAAATGCTGCAGGCTCCTACTACATGTAGAAAGCTGCCTGCTCGTGCTCAGTGATTAGTAGTTTCAGGTAAGGGTTAATGAAAAAAGAGGTGCAAGAATCAAGGCATTCTAATCCCAAGGTTCATATGCCTATGAACACAATACTATTAATAGGGCATGATTTGACTCCTGCTGAAGTCAAAATCAGAACTCCCTTTAACTCAATGTGAGAGTAGGAGTGCATCCAAGAAAATGATATACATTTTTTGAAGCATGTGCACTACTATTAGTTATTTTTCCATTGCCAAGCAAATTCACGCACTGTAATTTCGGGTAAATTGCCCACAAGTTCACCTTTCTTATATAAGAAAAAATTATCTTTACAGTTTTGTGCACCTCTCGAGCACCTAGCTGGCTAGGCTGCTGCTCCTTGCAATCCAAAACCACAACATGAATTTAAAGGGATATATATTGTTGCATCACACAAGCCAAACATTTCTTCTAACCTTTATAGTGATTTAAAGCAGTTCATAATTAAATATGAGCATTTTGTACAAAGACAATTGCACTTTACAAAAACAAAATCATACAACATAAATTGCTGGAGTCTGATTTACAACATGAATTATGGTTTGAAATCACGTTTACAGAAGTCTGTTTTACAAAAAAGATCAGTTCCTGGGCTACATGTCGTACTGTTGTAGTCACTCTCACCAACACATCACATTCCCTTCTTTAATTAAGGTTGAGGAGATGTTAAGAAGGGTCACTGAGGTTGGGCTGCACTTCCATTTGAAGGATGAAACGTGAACTCCACAGCTAGATGAGCAGTTTTACCACATATCATCAGTTGAGGCAGAGTCCTTAAAGAAAAAAGAAGGAACCCTTTAAAGTCTGGAGCACCCATAGTTCGAGCAGTTTCTGGATAATCCAGACTGAAAAGGGTAAAAACTTAAATCATTTTAGGTGTCTTTTCTCTCCCCTTTCAGAACTAGCATTTAAGGAGTATCTAAAAACCACATATGCTTAATTAGTGTATTAGTACCAAGACCTTTCAAAATCTCACCAAGGGTTTTACAGTAGCCTTATCAATCCTCAAAATACTATCCTAGGAACATTATTCAAAAGCATTCCCAGAATAGATAGAAGAAATACAAAATAGATACACTTACTACACAGGTGCACTAAAGAGCAGGATGTGCCTCATACCATTTGTTATTATCATTACTGCCTTTTGTGTTTTCAGCTCTCCCTCGATGCATAGGAAGATACAGTCATCAAGTGACACCCTGTTATAATTTAGACCAATTGAAACGCTTATAATTTAAGGTTAGAGAAGTGTAGTTTGGACAACTGCAGGAAACCCTAATTTGGGATGGTAATAAAACTGCAAGGAGAAAAAAAAAGTATTTAAGAAAAAAACAGGGAGCAGAGACATGCTGTGCTCTAAATCATAATCGTATGGCCACACTACATGGCATTACAACCATGCATCCAATACTTGAGTACCCTAAAAATTTGGTCCATTTGGACCCACAGGCAAGAGAGGATTTTGTGTAACTATCACACCCCTGAAAAATGTTTAACCAATTCCTGCTATCAGTTAAAAAAATCTTAGTACAAATTGAATTTTTAATTCTAGTAAGTATTTTTTAAATCCATTTGTCTTTGTGTCATGTCTGTTTCCTTTTCCCTTGCTTAGACTGTTCTATATTCAGCCTTCTCTCACTGCCTCATCAGGTGAGTACACAGGTTAACACCACAACTGAGAAGTGGGACCACAGCTCCGTAGCTGAGCAACAGCCAAGTCAGTAGCACAGGCATCAGAGCAAACTGCTTTTGTACGGCAATCTTCAGTTGTTTCAGCATTACCCGCTACCTTCCCCTCAGTCATTAAGGGCCATGATGAGCTTCAGCAGCAGTGTATGCTGGTGCTTCCAAAGCTATACCTACTCCCCTACCATTACTAAGACTACAGGAGGTAGAAATATTACTCCTCTTTAAAAGTACCGCCTTATTGATTCCTTCAAGAGAAAAGAGGCTAATTAGATCTCTAGCAATGCCACATATGACAATTTCCTTAGCACTAAAGTTCTGCACCCTTCATTCAAACTTGCACACAGAATTCATTACAAACCATAAAGAACAGTTGGCACGGAGGTGTAGTAAAAAAAACAACCAACCAAAATCACTAAAAATAACCCTTTGCAGAAGTACCACCTCCATTTTTTTCTTCAAGACCAGAAGTAGCAAAGGAGAGCAATTATATGAAAGACCAAAATGGCTGTGTTTGTTTCAAGTGCAAGGATGAAGAATAAAAGCAGTAGTGAGTAAAAACGCAGGAGCTGCATGCCAACTATTCAGTATGCAAATTTCTGTACCCAAGTTGCCAACTTCATCACAAAACAAAGAAGTTTGTGTACTGTACATTTGTAGAACAGTAACATACTACAGAATGTATTCTGAAGGTAAAGCATCCTCTTTCAGCCACTATTTTGGAATTTTTATTTTAAAGATAAGAGAACTGCCAAATAAACTAGCACCCAGTTGCAAAGCCAACACACAATTCTTTATGTCTGGATGCATTTCACTTCTGTCACATCTAAGCACGTAATTTTTGCTGATAGGTAAAGGGTCAATTTAACTACTTCATAAAGTACAGCACTTTTGGTGACAGAATGTTGTTTCTAGTGATCTAACTGCAATTGGGATCACTGTTTGTATTTGAGAGCTGTGGCTTTTATATTTATAAAAATAATTTATATCCTTAAAGCTGATTAATGACTCTTTGCACCATTTGTCAGGAAAGTCTTTAGAAGCCCAGGCAGGATTCAAATAATGAAATTCCAGAGGACAAATGAACCCAACCATACTGGAGTTTTAAGACTATGACCAGAAGAAGGCAGGAGAAAATATTTATAAAGCGTAGTCCTAAGTGCACAACACTATCGCTTCTTTGGGGAAAGGGGTCCTTTAACTAGAACTAGAAATATATTTCTTTACAAAACCACTAAAGTAATTGGGGTGGGGGGAAAGATAATGTAAGAGAAAGGGTACTTACAGTATCATCATTCCTGTAGGGGTTCAGTCTGTTATAAACAGCTTCAATCACACTCCGTCTAGAGCAAAAAAAAAACCCCACAAGATTGTAAGGTTGTGTCTTTTTTTCTTTTTTTAAAGACAAATTCCCTAAGTACAATTTTCATTTAAAATGCAAACTTTAAAAAAGTTTCAAATTCACAGAATCAAGCTTACTGACAAGTTAGCACGAAGTGTCGTTAAATATTGAACACAGCTACCACACCCTTTAAAACCTCTAGGTTCAAGAAAACAAGGCCGAATACCACTCAGAGCTCAGCAGAAGAGCAGCACAATCTGACATTCAGATGAGGCTTCCATGCTGCTTGATGCCGTGTCTCTTGACTTTGAAAAAGGGCGTCAGAAAACCTGATGGACGTCGAATGCCCTGGTGATTTGTGTATCTGATGAACACTGCAGTAGTACTTCATATATTATGGCACTTTTAAAGGAGAACAAGTTTTTTTATTTTCTGGATGCACAAAAATTGGATCCTGAAATACATTTTTGTTTGTGTTACATTCTGAAATGTACTTTCCAGGTGCAAACCTGGAAAAATAATTTCTGAAGCAATACTCTTTTACAGTAAAATGTCCAATACTCTCCTGCAACTTTTCTCAAAAAAATTTATAAACTGCAAATAGCAGTTTTATGTACTGGATCTAAGAATTTTGGTAAAAAATATTAAAAAATTAATTCAAGCATCTTGACAGTTTCCTCCTCAAAAAAAAAAATCTGCTTAGCGTATTTAAGACAGCTTGAAATTTAACTTTTGCCTTGGCTTCTCTAATATTGATAGAAACATTGATAGGAAATACACTGATAAAATATTAATAGAAAATTTGCGAACAACATGTAATTGAGGTGTGTTTTTTTTAAACACAGGGTGAAAAGATTTTCTATAAAACTGATACTCAAAAAAACCCAATGCAAGCAAGCTTTTGCCTTACCCAGCATACAAGGAAACAATTTTAGAGGGGGAGCAGGAAGGAAAGAGGGGAGTAAAAGAAAGGAATTATAGGTTGGACTTTAAAAGCAACTTTCTTCCAGATCCCCTTCTGCAGACCAAGCGTGATGAAGTAGCAGACTCAACTGTGATACAAAACAAACTTCAAAGACTAACTGCTCATGGATGCATGCAGAGCAATCACGAAGGAGTGCATTAGAAGAAAAAAGCAGATGATAGGTTTTATAATCATCCCATAACACTGAAAAGTACAAATGTCACAGTGAATGGCTATAGGGCATGGAAAAAGAGGCTGAATTCAAAGCAATGAAAACAAGCAATTACACACAACATACATTGCACAGATGAACTGGAAAGTTTCTGTTATCTTTCAAGAAATAGGTATCTTTGATTCTAAATAAAGGCAGTTTTCTTGAAAAGCATTATTTTCCTTCCAAATTGGCAGCAGTTCTTTGAATTTTGCTAACATCTAATTAAATCCGTACTTCTATCAATCCCTGTTAAAACTAGCATCACTAAGACACAATCCCACGGAAGTCAGTCACTTCAGCACTTCCTCACAACCATGATGCTACTGCTAGGCAAAGGAGATTGAGAAAAATCAATTTATATGCCATATTTCATTAGTAACTGGCTCATCAATACTTCATGAGTCCAGCAACACATCCTAAATAGGTGCTGCTATTATATACAAAATTGCCATATCTTCTTCTAGAGTCAAACAGTTCAAATAAGAACAATTTGGTTTTGTGGAAGTCATCTTTACAGTTCAGTTAGCATTTACTCAATCACATACCACAAGTCTTCATGTTGTGGTGTAAGAACACAAAAATCGTACTCCGAAGGGTTAAAAAAATACAGTCCATACCATATGTGCCCAATCCATGTTAACACAGCACAGGTTCATGAACACTCTTTTGATCCAAAAAGCACTTGGTTTGGTGTGCAAAGAAGCTAAGTACATTGCTTCCTTAAAGACTGAACATCGATTTGAGAAAGCACAGAGCATCAACACCGAACTCTTCAAGGACAAAGCCAGTCTTTATATAGGTGTAAATTTAACTTCCCACTTTTCTTGATAGAAAGCAAACTTTTAAGCAATTACAACATTGCTTTAGCTACAGGCAAGAAAAGAAAGCTGCCAAGCAAAACATCATATGCATATTACTTCTTCTCAACGTGTAGAACTACTGAAGTCAGTGCATTATTTTTGCATCTTCAAATGTAACCTCCCACCCAGAAAACCCAGTTAATTACTGAAAACAGACACACTCAGGCCACTCTTAAAAAATCCCCATTCCTTCCCAAAACTACACTTTGACATTTAATTTTAGTAGCGATTCATAGTTAACTCTTATGATGCCTGTCCTTTTCATTCAGAAAAACTGAGTAATAAAAACAGCAGAACAGATCATCACCTTTTGTCTGGTACCCTTCTTCCCTCCCCCCACCTTTAAGAGTGGCCTTACAGTTAAGTTTTGATTTAAATCAAAAACCACATTTACATCAATGTGAACTCACTTGCTTGCCAATTCACCCCCCGGCGGGAGGTTTGGGATGCTCTCAGTTGCTAACGTACGCATCACGTGGACTAAGTCTGGGACTCCTTCACCCTGCTTCTTTATGATCTCTGGGAATCAGAAGTACTTTTTTTGTAAGTGCAGTCCAAATTTAACTTAAAAAGATTGAAACACTCAGTTTTATAAAAAGGCAGCTTAACTTCTGTTAATATATATTTAAAAAAAAAAGAAAGATGACATATTCAACATGGTAATTGTTAACTTTGGTTCCTTAAGAAAAAGAACCTGTAACAGATTTGACAAAGATATGCTGCTGTTAACATGCACACTGGTTTGAGAGATACACAGCTACCTAATAAAAGTGGGAAAAAAGATCTTTAATGACTTTCCTGTTATACATTAGATATATTAGAAGATGTAATATCTTCCCAACAAAATGCCCTGGGCACGAGGCAGATATTAACAACAGCTTTATCACTGCAACAGAAAATAAAAGATTACCATCATCATAAAAAGCATAATATTTTCAAGAAACAAAAGGTTAGACATTAAAAATAACTCCCATGGCTGTACGTATATTATCCAATACTTGTACCTCTCTGCATTACAGCAAAATGCAAATTTTAAGAACTATTACATACAAATTAAAAGCCTGGGACAACACATCTAAGAGACAGTTCCATCCTCAGTCACTGAGGGGATATGTGAATATTGGGCAGTTATTTTAAAGTTGATCCACTCCAACTTCTGGGTTCACCAGAGAATCTGTACTGTAGCCACAGTCACATTCTCTAAAAAATCAATTCTTTAACTATACTGTTAGGCCTGGTTTTGTTTATCTTCTTTCCTCAAGTCCTAAGCACACAATTTTATTTGAACTCAAGAGATTTCACACCATACCACCCCCGAAAAGTCACTCTTTAAATAGGGTTTTTATGAAATTTGAAGAACAAGCACTTTTTTAAAAATGCATCTTATCAGTTTCACTGTAAACATGAGCTCTTAGAAATTGTAAGAGATATGAATTATTAAGGTTTGGTGCTCTAGATCTTCAAGTGAATACCACAGCACACACACAATAATGCGTACCTAAGTGCATATATATATATACACACATGCACATACATACACGCACACTATTCTTCATGTAATAAAGCATTTACACAGCTTGAAAAGTATTTGGAATTCATCAACACCACTTTTAAAAAATACTCTAGCATTTAGTTTTTGCCCTAAGTGATAACTCCAGAAAGGCAAACCAAGCTTCCATTTTACAATTTAATTAGTGAGATAAGACACATTAAAAGCTTTTAAAACCAGCATGTATCCAGTCCTTTTCAGTTAAAAAAAAATAATTAAAAACAACAATTGTGAGCTACTTTTTTGTGCATGTAATGATTTTTCAGGGCTGTGCGTGTTTACAAAGCATCAGCTCTGTTTGCAGTCAGGGGTGTGTAAATTATTTGCAAGGTACAGTGGAAACACTGTCTAGCCCTCAACCAGTGTCAAACTCTGCAACAAAAGCTTTAAGCTGTTTACTTCAAAACCTACATTTTAAATATGACACCAGACACCTCAAAAAAACCCTTGCCATTTCCTCAAAATCTATAGCCAAAATTAATTTTACCATATAGTATTTACTAAATAAATAATCTAACACTCTTAAATCTGAATAAGAAGCAAAGATCTCAGATTTGATTTGCCAAGTTCCTTTATTGTGCAATTTTGAACATCTAGTATATTCTACATTGTGCTAGTGCTAAAGTTCTGTACAAAAATAAGGAATTTATAGTTTACCTATGCTACACAGTTTCACAACCTGTAACTGCAGTACATTTAACATACAGTCTCCACTAAAGGAATACAATTATATTTTGATTAAATTATAGATACAGACTGAATGAACACTGAAGACACAACAAATGGAGTCGGTCTGCTAGCTGTGCTTAATTTATTGATATTATCTTCTTTCAACACATCTTACAATCCTCCCCCCAACCTTTAATTTATTTTTAAACCTTCTACACATTTTCATGGCATCGAGTCCCGGAAAAATGTACTTACAACCCTAAAATAAAGGATTCAAAACATATCTGCTTTTTCATATTCTGAATGGGAATTCCACACAAAGTTTAAGAAAGAGCCAGAGCTTTGATTTTGTGAAAATATGGGGAAGACGAAATAACAGCTAACTTCAAGTTATTTCTCTCTATATATATTGCAAGGATTACCTACTACGGAATGTTTTTATGTAAAAAAATGAAAACAGAAAAAAGCTTAGACAAGTTTCTTTTTAAAGTCAACACATCAGTAACATGTATTAGTGCAAATAACAGCAAAACATTTTGGAATGACTGATTGCTTCTACCATCAAGTTCACGTGATATTTTAGGAGTAACACTGATTATTGCAAGTAATGGCACAAAGATGTTTCTCCACACTTGCTGCTTCTACCATTATTATTTATTGTAACTCTAAATCTGGACCATAACCACATCAAAATTTATAAAAGGAGAGTCCTAGGTGGCATGGTAAATAGAAAACTTCCTACATTTTTTAAAAATCCGAATTGCCTCTCCTTATTCAAGATGAACATTAGCACTAAGCCCTATTCAGTCTTTAAATTTGCACTACTTCTTGACAGTGTAAGGATATACTCTGGTGGGCTGGGGGAATAAAAGTACAACCAGAAAAAAATGCACATTAGTTAACATCAAATCTCATTACTTGTTGGACTACGCTGAGTACTGAAGGGCACAAAAATACATAATATGCATTTTCACAAAGTTTCCATTTTAATCAATTTTAACTTTAAAGTGGTATTACAGATTAGTAAAATCATTCTAAAAGTACCCTTTACATTTTGTAGTTCCTTCTGCTGAAGATTAGGCTTTTAAAACTAAGCACTGTCATTCTTAAAGTATCCTAGAATAACAGCAAAATGTTCTGTAGTGTTGAAAGTTCAGACGTTGCAGCAGTCCTACCTTACTAGCCAATACTACATTATCCATTTCCAACAGGAAACAATTTAACTACACAAGAATTAAGCATAACAAAGTTAATCAACTCCTGTTCTTGAAGTTCTGCTTTTGTTTGGCCTCTCAACTTCCCACATGAGTAAGACCTAAAAGTCCAAATTCTGCACACAGCTGATACAAATCACTGCTGGGTTCAATAGTGTTTACTACATATTCATTAATTTAAATAGTGTCTTTGTGCAACAATAGACAAAAGATTGAGGACAACTCCAGAAAAGAAGCAAAAACCCTTGAGGGGAAGTACAATGAACTTCCTCAAGTTGTTCAGACATCATCAAATCAAGTTAGTATTAAAGTGCTTTATAACTACATACAGAATCCTTCTACCTCCATGTAAGAATCACACTTCACTCACTCCTGAAATTTTGTATTCGTACAAATGCAAAGTACTGGCAGACAAACTCATTGTATGTACCATAATCACATGCAATTCCAGTGTTTAGGTTCTTCACTTAGAAAATGAATCGTCCATACAAAAATGTCAGCTTTCCTCATTGCAATATTCATGGGGTACAATGAGGCCAGCTGAAGGTGCAGCCTTAACTTGAACATATTTTCATACTCTAGGTCATAAGTTTGTCTGAACTCAAACAAAATAACTCAGATACGCAGCTAATACTTGCCCAGATTAGGAGAGTCGGCATGCTGTAAACTAACGTATGAATTTTCAGCACACTTGTTCTCCACCAGTTCTGTGAGTGGGCATACACAGCTCTTCAAACGCTTGGTGCAAAACTGCTCACTGCTTTGAAACGGAGAAAGCCATCTGACACTTAATTCAGGCAGTGTTACCATGCATTTGGATATTCCTACTACGCTGTCAAAAGATTCACACTACTGCTTACTGTGCACCAACTTCTCCTATTAGGCAAGTGTTAGATTAAAAGACAGAAATGTCTGTCTGGACATTTGTTGAAGGGCAAAGCAGATGGAGTTTGCCAAGACCTTGGGAATGAAGCCTTTGAAAAAGGTGATACTTTCTGAAGGAGCACCTACACAGGTAGGAAGTGCTTAAAAATTGCACATTAATTTGGCTAGACTCAGAATCATCATTCTCTATGAAATTCCTGAAGCTGCATGGTTCTCTTCACACAAGTTAAGGAGGAGAAAAAGCACATAATATATTCCTCTAACTTACTCATCACTGATACCACAGTTGTGAAGAACTCTGTGTATCGTGCCCTGTGTGCTATTAAGGATTCTTGGAGTATATATGCATAACTAGACTTGTAACATATATATCTGGAGTCCACTTCAAAAATAAATTTAACCTATGCAAATAATGCACACAGCAAGTCTCATATTTCAGAAACAAACTCCAAGCTGTGGTCATTTTTAAATACCAAAAGGCACTATAAATCCATTTTCAATGAGAAATCTTTTAAATCAAACTGATTTCAAATACCATTTTTAGTTAGGTGACCCAAAAGGCCTTGCAGTTTCAGCTTAAAGTTTAAGAATCCTGAAACACAAATTTAAAGCAAAATTTTGAAGTTGTTATTATCAGAGTAAGATGAGTTCCCACCTTTTGCTCATCTTGAATGCTTAAAGATTAGTTTTGACAAATTTCTGACACACTTTTAATTAAGTAAATATATTAACGGGTGCCTTAAAGATGACAGTAATCAAGCTGTAACCCTACCATAAGTGCAAAATAAAATATTATGGCTAATTAAATTCTATGTATCTATATGGAAAAATGGCACTCAAATTATCCTCTTCACAGACACTTTGCAAGATATTCTGATTATTTCATTTAACTCCATGTAATAGGAACCAGGATTTACTGACTGGAAGTTAGTTCTGTCAATGGACTCACGAAGAACACTGATCCCATACGAATTATTTCTCTGCCATCCTGAATAATTTTCAGGGCTATAGGCTGCTGCACTTTCAGAGCAGAATTTTTTTCAGGACATACATCAGGACTGTAAAAGTGCCTTTTTCAGAGACATACACTAGATGGCCAATGGCACTTCGACGTCTATTTAAAAAGCCTGTGTGTGTTAAAGAGTTTAGTTGCTGGAAGGGGAAGGGGGGACCGGGGGTCTGCTTAGAAACAAAGTTACTTATTTTTTTTTAAATGATCCACCTTCTACTCTGCTTTCCAGGTACTTGTCCAACTCTGCCTCTCTTTTCACCGCCTCTGGCAATACCTTTGGTGCATTCGGAAAACAGATCAATATCACACTCATGTTGTCTCGACTTCCCTGGTGGAAAAGAAAAAATGATTTGAGAATGCATACACACCACACACTAAATACACATCAAAGCATTTTACACACGAACCAACGTTTACTACTATGGATTAATATTATCATTAGTCTTAATTTCCCCCCACCCCCTTACAGAATTCCACAAATCCATGCGTTCATTCAGTACAACTTTCAAGTCACTTTGTTCTTTACTCTTTCATGGTCTGAAGACTACATAGAGCCAATTACAGACAGCCCATTGTCTTTTAAAAACTGACATTAATAATGAGTGACATGTAACTACAAAGCTATGCTCCATGTTAAGTATTATTCAATCATTTTTGGAAAACAGTTGGGTAAATAAAACCATTACTGCTTAAAAGCACTAAGTAGGGAGGTGTTGAATTCAGACAGTGCTTCCACCTAAAATCACAGCTATTAAGGTTCTCTTCTCTCTTTTCTTCTAAAACAAAAAAAGGTAATAGACCAGCTGAAAAGGGGCCAAGCCTTTACAAAAAGGATTCTTCGAAATGGAAACATTTAAAACTCCAATTAAATAGAACCCTAATACTTGAATATGTTCAAATACAAACACATTCTGCTTAGGAAAAGTAATCGCTTAGTTTACTTTCAATACCCCTTTCATACCCCACCATGTCCACAAACATGCGTCCATATGTTTAACTTTTAACACCAATTATATCTACTGACGTCAGCAAGATCAAGCACAAGCCAGTGTTTAAAACAAGAGTATACGAGCATACAAGGAGGTGCTGACAGTTGGCTATTGCAAAGTTTACACCATCCACAAGCCACTGTTCCTTCCCTTGTATTTGTTTTCAGGATTACCAGATAAAAATTGTAAACATATTTTTGCATTATCAATCTGGCAAAGTGCTGGAAAGCAATTACGTTTTTCCACAAGGGAAACAATGGCCTTGTTAGACAGGTGGCAAGAGTGGAGACCGTGTCTTGTTTCTTTATTATCAAAAATGTTGCCTTTTTTACACTATGACTTATAGCTTGGGCTTTGGGAAATTAAGTGTCAAGCTATGAAACTCAACACTTCAAATCTCTTCTGTAACTGCACCATCCTGCAACTTATTAATACAAAGTAGAAGCTATTGTAGGCAAAATTACATAGATCTGTTATAGAAAACAGTCCCATTTTCTCCTATTTGAGCTAGTTTCAGAGCTGTATCACACAACATTGAATATAAAATACAGTGATTAAACCAGAATAAAAATTAACTTAGGAAGTCAGATCTTCATATAGTCAAGAAGAAATTTTGAACTGCAAAATATGAAGCCAAAGTTCATTCATTCTGGATTTATCTTGGTGTAATTATGACAGCATCATTACTACTATATGCCCACGAAAGGAAGGGAAGATTAGGAAGGGAAAGAATATTCTCTAGCCTGATTAAGTCTTAAGAGTTAAGGTTTTGTAAAGTACATTGTGTAACAGAAAAGGGCAGTTATTGTCCTTGGCTTGCCCATGAATTCCTATCAGCTTCTAGTTTCCCAGTGATCACAATGTATCTGTATATGATTTTAAACTCTTCATTACCCAAAAAACACCCAGAAAGACACACAGTCTCTACTGTATGTTTACTTCCCCTCTATCACCATTTCTGTGGGAATCACGGTAATTAGCGTGTAAGTCACGTTAACATAAACCATTCAATACTTATAGACTGGAAGAAAAACTTATTCTTAACTTGTTCATAAACTTCTAATAGTGAAAACAGTAAACTTCTCTCAAGTCTGGCTACCTTGTACAAGCAGGTGTCAACTATCTCATTGCAAACTTTCTCAAGGTCATCAGTGACTTCAAGCCTGGATCTTACAAAGTCACACAGCTCTTCATTTCCCATAACATCCCAGATACCGTCACAAGCCAGTATGATGAATTGATCATCTTCTTCTGATCTCTCAATTTCATAAACTTCAGGCTCAGGTGAGACTAGCTGTTCTGTAGGACCTTTCCCATGAACACATTTGTAATCAAAGTCCCCAAGTGCTCTTGAAACAGCAAGAGAGCCATTCACACGTTGAATCATTACAGAGCCACCTGCATTCTGTATACGCTCCTTCTCCAGTGGATTACTTGGTTTGTGATCCTGTGTGAAGAAGTGAACCTTCTTGTTTCTACATAGTAAACCTCTCGAGTCTCCACAGTTGATGAAGTATGTATATTGGGGAGAAATCATGACACCCACAGCTGTTGACCCACTTCTGTCTGCACCATGTTTCTTCTCGGAGATGACTCTCATGTGTTCATCAATTTGCAGAAAACCTGTTCTGATGCCGCTCTTTACACTTTCCACAGATGGTGGCCCATCTGGCCCTTTAAAATCCTGGTTGCTTGTGATGTGATCTAATAAATGCTCACAGCAGTACTTGGCAACCTGTGATCCGGCATGCCCATCATATACAGCAAAAAATGACCATCCATCAAGTCCATTTGGCAAACCAATCACAGCCGTATGTGCATCCTCCATTTCAACTCGCCAGCCTTGCATGCTACTGAGACCATAACGAAGCCCATTCCCTTGCCCCTGGGCATTATGCTTCTCCATCTTTGGCTTGTCTAAAAATGCCCCCATGATGACTTTCCTTCAGTTCTAAAAAGAAAAAAAAGGATTAAGATATTTCTTAAACATCTCTTGTTTAAACAACCTATTGGAAACTATTAAATAATAGCCCAAATAATGTTAAGATTACAAAAATACACATATATAAAGCTGACTTTTCTGTATATCTCTCAAGTCAAATCTGCATTGCTTTCATCTAATTTAAACAAGGCCATTGGTACTAGCTGAACTGCACTTCTCATATTTTTGTAAGTATTTTCAGCTGTTTTACTTGAAGAACTTATATTCCACTATCAGTCAAGGATCTGACAAAAGACTCTAGTATAATCAAGTATAAAATCAGTCTGAAAGAGGACTTGTTAACTAGCACACATCTGAATAGCCATGCTCCCTGTGATTACTGAGCCAATGAAAATGTTCAATGTTTCCAGGACTGTGGTACTCCTTAGATCCCAACCTGCTGGCCACAAAGTCCTGCTCACACTCTGCTTTTCCAATGGTGACAGGGAGACGAAAGCAAACTGATTAGGTTTTCTTTTGGGGGATGTGGTTTGGGGGGTTTTGTCGGTTGGTAGGGGGGTTTTTTTGTTTTGTTTGGCAGGTGGTTTTTATTTTGTTTTGGAACATATAAAGTGATCTGAATGATCAAGATGATGCCAGAGTATGCATAAAGGAAGAGGCAACACTGGATAACTAGGAGCAGGACTCAGAAGGAATAGAGCAGCTGTCCCTTTAGGCAGCAGCAAACCATTAGTTTGGCTCAGCCATCTTGTGAAAGCTCAGCCTTAGATTTTCAGTTAAATTACGCAGCAAGCTTCTCAGATGTCTGTGCTGCAGATTTACTTAAAACCTTAATATATTCATGCTTCACTGAAAGACAACTGCCCCTGACAAGTCTAAGGAAATCTGTTTGGAAATAAAAACACAAGTAGTGCAAATTCATGCTTCCTTACTGAAGCCAGACCAATATACTGCACATCTTATCCCAATGATGGGAGGTGGAGAAGGATGTGATGCAGCAAATATTCAGGCCTAAGAGAATAAGAATTATATTTGCAGGCAGTGTAACCTGACTGGTTTATCTTCATGGCTTTAGCACCCTAGTCATCCAACCTACCCTTCTAATCCACATCAGTTTATTTGTGCATTCATTATTAAAAAAACTCATATAAAATAGGCCACACATTTTACAAACTTGCAAATTCTGCCCTGGGAAGCATCAAAGAGTGTGCAAATCACTGTTATACAAGGTAATGGAACAAGACTATGAGCTTTTCTATTTGAAGACAGTGGACAAAAAATCAACTGTGAGAAGAGTCTCTGAAACAGATTTTACCTGAGGCCCCAACTAAGCTGCTGTACTAGCCAAAAAGTTAGTATAGTAGTGGGTTTAGAAGGCTTTAGCTTGTATGCGGAATACATTTGATTAGTTTTCTAAGTGACAACATGTTTTTACTCCAATACAGCTCCAGCTATAAGTGACACTATACATCCAACAAATCTTTCCACGTTGTCTCTTTCAGCCACTATCAATCCTTTTAGAACACCTGTATGTGCTAGAATAAACAGTAAAGAAATGTTTATATTTGAGCCCACCAAAACAGGGATTCAAATATGAGGCATAGAGACTGGATACACACTCTTTGGCTCACATGCTCTGTTAACAAAAACAAAAGCTGCACATACTTCAGCTGTAGGGAGGGAGATGTCAGCAGCAGTACACCTCTGCTTCCTCTCACCCCAACCCCTGCTCTAAGTTCCAAGTGAACACAAAATATTGATGGCCATGCAAAGTGCAACTAGTCAACAAAATATAGTGTACACTGTCTTGCATTCTAAGCACATGCATGAGATTCACATTACTGCAGTTGCTAGGGAAAAAAAAGGACTTCAGACTTTATCAACTTCACATGCAAGTCAGAGTAATCAAAATAATTACAGAATACTGCCATAAATCAAATGGGAATTATTTTGCAGAATAACAGACTTTTTAGTCATTCCATGATAGCAGCAGAGGTTAAACTAATGCCTAAAAACTTCTTATTGTCGAAGACATCATAAAATAGAATGCAGATATTCAATTATTTCACCTTAATTTAGAGCTCAAAAAGCAGAAACTGCCCTGACAAATACAACATTTTTGTGAAGTATTTTACATTATTACCGTGTTTAAAACAAAACAGTAAAGCATTAAGAACAGGATACAGCTAAACTGACCACAAGCACTGTCAACTTTAGACTAAAAAAGGCAGTTTTCCTTCTGTCACATTACTAGGTACACAATATACAGAGTTGTGCATTGTAAGCTGTTTGTCCCCCTCAGCAGTTTGTCACATAAACCACAATTAAAAACACACACAGACAGGTCGTATGCAGTTCTAGCAACTCAAGCAGAACTACTCGCACGGTCCAAAAATTAACAAATCCACTCTCTGTTTAAGATCAAGCTGCCTTATCCCTTCCCAGAAGGTAAACTGAAAGCTGTTGCTATTCTAAATTAAGCCCCATAGGTGAGATGTTGACACATGATTCTTCAAGGGTGTGAGCTACCCACCGCAGAGGTAAATACAATCAGACAGAAGGATAACCACAATGTGGTCACATAACTTCTACTTAGGAAATTATTCACGTCCCATAGCATAAGTAGTCATGTTCTGAAAACTGCAATAATAAACTGCAGTTGCCTTCCTTGTAACACTCTAGCTAATCAAACCACCACCAGAACGCCAGTCTAAACCTGTAGGAGAGTAGGCCAGGATTTTAAAAATCCTCACTGCGTCTGAAGGGAAAGCGTAGTTTACTTGTGGATAGGACTAATATGCCAAGCCTTTAGTTTTTCCAGAATTTCAATTCTTGTTCAGAGAAATTTATGTTTAATGACCAATCTGTGAATTCTTATGAATTGGAGGCTACCTGCTACTTTTCCCCTCACACCCTTATGTGTGGATAAAACCTCAAGAATTTAAAGAGTCTTAGTTATATATATATAAAAAATAATCTTAGTTTTTAAGCAAGAGATACACATGCACACAAAAAGGCTGACGTAAAAAAGCTGTGCCTCCTTCCTGTTAAAACTATCTTTTGGACCTGTTTTTGAGTCCGTATCTATGGAAGCATCTTTAACACATCAGTGTCTACCTAAATCACTAGTACATTCTTCATTCTTTCATCAGGCGGTTTGTGCACTGTACTGATTAAGTTGGAATGACATCTTTAGTTAAGCACACAACTCTGTATGCAAACCAGATTAACCTATAGCAGTGCAAGCACTCAAGTTACAGCATGACTTTGTTGTGTAATAACACTGAAGAGAGAACTCAGACCCAGAACAGTCTGCACACAGGATGGGGAATAGAGCAACAGATTCTGAACATGGTTTAACTTAGTGCGCTCTTATATTTCTTTAGTCCTCAGGGCTCCTCATCTTATTACCCTTATTCTCCAAATAATTTTACTACCCTTTCCGTTGCCCTTCTTAACCCAGCCACACATTTATGCAATCATGTTAGAAAACTGCAGTCTCGCAGTGTGAGACAGAACCAGCCCTCTGCTCTGGCTGGCTCTGGCCTCAAACCTTGAAAGCCTCAACTTTCAGGACGCTTGAATGATGCGCGTACGTACTAAAGGACACATTCTTCCTATTCTTATTAAAGACAAAGTAAGAGAAAATGTACTTTAATCACAAAGCTTGGTGGCAAATGTCCACCACTCACTACTTTTTTCTTAGAGAAGGGCAATTTTGAACAGTATTATAGCAGCGGTGCCCTGTAAAAAGATCAGAGGTGCAACTTTTTCTTCATAAATGGTAACTCGACCATCATCTGGCACTGCAACTGCCACAGTTAGTCAAGCAAACTTAAATTTTAGCCTAAGATTGGTTCACCATCTCTGTATCAGTGACTTCCCATTAATTTCTCCTAAAAGAGGAGAGCTTTCTGCAGTCCAAGTTCCTAGGTTTTGGCCCTGGAGAACGGACAGGCTTCTGAACAAATCTGTCGTGGTTTTGGCCGAATTGGCCAATCGGAACGACAGATGGCCCTCCCCCCCCCTCTCCTCGGAGAGGAGAGGAAGAGATAAGGAGATTTACGAGTTTAGAAAAAGAACTAAACTACTTTAATGAAAGAAAAAAAAAGAAAAAAAATAAGGAAAATAAGAAATAATAAAGAAAATTTTAAAAAGTATACAATATATACAAAACTGTATCCAGCTCCCAGGATGACGATCGCGTCACCAGCAGACACAGGAAAAGTCCCAGACTGGAGTCAGTGAGGAACAGGAGCTGAATTCCGGAACTAGAGTCAGGAGCACTCGGATCAGGATCAAAGGCAGACGAACAGGCAGGGTCCTCCTCAGACGTTGGCCATTGAAGAAGAACGAGCCAGAGCAAGAGCAAGGGCCGGAGCAAGAGCAGGCTTGCCAGTGCCCCCCTTTTGCCCGAGCCCCCCTTGCCAGAGCTCCTTTGCCAAAGATTCCTTGACAGAGACTTTTTTCCCTTTGATCCCTTAGCTTTTTATACTGAGCATGATGCGGATGGGATGGAATACCCTGTTGGTCAGTTTTGGGTCACCTGTCCTGTCCGCTCCTCCCTATAGGTGTGACCCCTCTGCGCTTCTCCGCTTCCAACCCTCTAACGGGACAAACAGCGAAGTTGGCCGACCTTGGTTGTTATAGCAATAAGTATAAGCAGGAGCCTCAGTGCATACCATTCCTTGGTATAATCAGGTCTTATCACTCGGAGAGTGAACACTGTCTGAACAATGTGTTGTTAATTTCAGACTTTAGTCAGTTAGACGAGGCCCAGCTAAAAAGTAAAATTCCAAATTAGAAAATTGGTTCCATTTTACCTCAAACCAGGACAAAATATAAAAGTGAAAATGCATCCCTATGCATAAAAATGAATATGCAGAGGACTCATCTATGCATCCACAAGTGCATTTAAAGCATGACTTCTGAAACGCCAGTTTTGTGGATGTCAAACTGAAGGACAGCCTCTACAGCAAGTGCATGAAAAACTCCAAGCTGCAGTTTGCAGACAGAAAAGGAAGAATACTGTACAGGGTCTAGAAAAACCAACACAAGTAACAAGATCTTGGATAGACCACAAGAGTAACAAAATTCAAAGGACTGCAGCATTAGAAACAGAACTGAAATAATGAATGGAGCATGCCAAAGAGTCAGTAGCTAAACTTGAAATTAGATGCAACTGGAGAACAGAGTGGCACAAAAAAGGAGGGTAATTAGTATACCGGACCATGGACAACCATGGACAACCTCAGATACATCACTGGAATGCATGAAATCTCTTTGCCCCTTCATTTGTCCCTCAAATTGTGCTATCCAGACAACACAAATATAATGTCTTCTGATACATGCAAAAATAAATTTTACTGGTTTGCTATTTGCTTATTTATTTGCTTGAAGGTTCAAATGAAGATAAGTCTTAAATTGTTCACAAAGGACAGTTAATGTCATTCCATGTACCCCTGTAAAGAAACAAATCATTTTTCCTAAGGAATTCAAACAAGGACTTGATTGTCTTGTCCAAGAAAACCAGCCACCCCCATCTGAAACTTGTACTTTAATAATACGTAATTTAATAATCCTTTTAAAACAATGTTCAAGTTGTATTCCTTCCACTAGGATAAGCTGCTTAAATGAACTGCACTTGTTCAAACTAAGCTGAGAAATGTCCCCATACTCCAATTTCCTGGAACAATTCTCCAAGTGACATTACGCCCCGTGTATTGTAATGAGCACCATAAAGAAGGATTACAACCTTTAGTTGAACTACAGGACACAGAGCAAGTCACCAAATTATACAGCCTTGCTACTGAATAGAAAAAGGGCATTTGATCACTTCAGCTACTATGTGATCTGTGGTACCTTTCCCCCTGCCTTAAGCAGGCTGGATAACAACCAGTCAGCATGTAATGATGCCAATGTGGCAACATTTTCAGAAGGTAGTGCCTGTTGAATGACAAAGTGACAGTATATACTGTATGCCCCAAATCAATTAATGTTAACACACAACATCTCAGAGATGATTCCAGGGATTGGAAGAATGACAAAAATAGAACACGCAGATGAGGAGACATAATTACACCACAGTCATGGGCTGAATGAAGTCATGAAAAAGCTGCTTGCCAATGACACTATTTAAAAACTCTTGGAGGCTATATGATTGAGTTCTGGCACTCCCGGTTCAACAACATCAATACAGTTTCTGAATGGGTACTTTCAGACACAGGAATACATAGACAACTGGGAGACACGAACTATCTATGAGAAAAGCAGAAGAAATAAAATACAGAAATGGGGATATTTTAATATACATGGACTAACATAAAACTTCCATACCAGAATACTTGCTTCTTGGAGATGCAACTGTAGTCTGCATTATATTTCAGTAAGACAATTGCAGATAGAAGAACATAAGAAGAAACTCCTTACACGGGCAAGAAAGTTTGTAATAACATTAACAATTACTTGGTTTAGGACAGACGTAGGGGCTATGACATGCGGCAGACAAAGGGAACAGGAAAAGGCAGACCAACAGAAATATTAAAATCAGTAAAGAGAAATACCAAAGCCCTCAAAGAGGCCTTCAGACAGGCAAAATGTCTATAATGGACACAAGTGAGAGACAGGGTAAAAAAATCCCAGAGGTAAGCAAGCTGACAGTGTGTGTACGTGGGAAAATATGAATTGTTTCACCTTTTTCCCACTTACTCTTCCTCTCTCCTTGTAATTGATACATAACAGCGATTACAACTACAACTTCGTAACACAGCAGAGAACACTGTATCACCGTCCCTCTGATACAAACATCTATGAGTTCTGACCTCTTGACAGCTGGTCCACAGGCACTGGCGTTTCACTGAGCTAGGTTGTTTTGTGGGGGGTTTTTGTTGGGTTTTTGGGGCGGTTTGTTTTTTTGTTTGTTTGGGGTTTTTTTAAGACAACTTCTCTTTTGCTTAAAATCATTTCTCCTTGCTAGGGGTTGACAGCCTTTCTGAATGCCCATACTAAGCAGTAAAATATTTTATCCAACTGGTTTTTCTATGTCAATTTGTTTTTCATGTGTGTATGTGGTGGGGAGACAGAATCTAGGAGAGGATTGCTAAAGCCTCCAAAAGCCTTCTGGAACACAGAAGGTAACAGTTTTAAGCCTACACATTCCCTCCAACCTAGCCTTCCTGCAGACAACTAAACCTGTTCCAAGGTTAAACTAGGAGCTGCTATTCTCAATACAAATGTACATTGGCCGAGTTTCAAAATCCCTCCAAAGGAGATGTATGTAATCTGATTTTTGAAAAAGCAAGTCCTAGACATTGAAAGAGATAATTGTGCCTGCAGAAATCTGAAAGACAGGAATGTAGGTTGAAGATTGTCTGGAGTTGTTTTCATTTTGTTCTATGGTCAGTTACTGAAGAAAATAACTTCCTTCCAGAATCACCAGGACCACTGCTGGGAACATAAAAATCACTAAATTGATTTTGAGAGGAGACACAACTTGCATCCACAAACACCAGTCACTCATCAGTATCCTAACATGACTGGCACCCCAGAACACAATTAAGGTGATATTTCTTGGCCCAGACAGAATTCTTGCTTGTTTATAAATATTTGTACTGCACATTAGAGGTGGGAAAGCAAAAGAGAAAAAAGCACTAGACAGCAGTATCAAAGTAAGAGCAGCCAAACCACTATGAAAAAACTGTGTAGACATCAAAATGGTATTAACAAGTACTATGAAAATCAATGAAGTAGCTCTGCATAAATTCATATGCTGCTGTCTGAACAGTATGAGAATGCAAAAGCCAAGGTGCTTGCTTGAAAGCATTAATAAGCAGAAAACATGCCCATGTTGGTGTTAAGTTCAGCATCTTTCTGGTTATACTTCATTTTCCACAATTTCTTACTTAAAAGTGTTGGAAGATAAACAAAAGACACTCATTTGACACAGAGATTAGACAACTGCTTTGTTAATAGCACACAAACTCCTGCAGACTCCAGCCAAAATTCAAAACCTCATTGAAGCAAGCGCTGGAAAAAGGAACTGGAAGATCCAAGAAAGCTGCAGTCTGTGTAGACAGAAGTCAGGAGAAAGAAAGGCCTTGCTTCATTTTATGTATCAACAAGATGCACTAAGAGTCAAATTTTTTGAAAGAGCAGGGCAAAAGAGTGAAAATAAGAATTCCAACAAAACTACTCATGTCAGAAAGAATATACAGTGCTATGCAGCTATTCCAACAGAACACCACACAGCAATGCAGCTTCACCAGAAAGAAAATATGGGCGAAAGGAAAAAGACAACACAGAAGAAACAAGTTATAGTTAAGTCATAAAAGTTGAATTACAATTTTTCCCAGTATTTGTAATACCAAGAGTGCTCTGTCACTGTCATCTACTATCATAACAGAATATTAACCCATTCATAGACATCATGGGCCTAACTGACAATTCTTACTTGAATACAAGCCACTGAAACTCCAAGAATTGAACAGATCTGAACATACTAAATTCTTCAAATAATAGCTAAAACCCCCCTGTTATTTAAATTTCACTTTTTTGATCTCTAATTTACAGCTTGAAGCCCCAGCATCTTCATTCACTGCTAGTATTACCAATCAAGCAATACTTGCCATAAAAAGAAAAGCTGAAGACTCATAGAGGAACGGTTTCTTTAATGGAAGAACTACACTATTCCACTGCTTTTCCAGAAAGGGGGAAAAAAATCACAACACCAAACCAAACAAAAAGCATTTGCTTTTTTATCAAGTTCTGCTAAACCTATTCAGAAAAATGAAGACAGAGTTGCAGTCCTAGCCTGTCCTGCCACTACCCAACAGAGGAAAGTGAAGTTACTGAGTAAAAAAGCCTCTAGACCAGAATCACTCATTAGAATGACCAGGACTATTAGGGTTGTCCAAAAGCCACTGGAATGAAGTCAAGGTACTGCCAATTTGTCTTTGTCAGTGTTGTACCTGAAGTGTTAAAATAAACGAGGAAAAAGATGCTGCATGAAAAAAGGTCCCAGTGGTATTATTTGCAGAGACTCCAAAAACAAAGGGACTAAAAAAACTTAAAAAACAACTGAACATGAAGTGCATTAATTGAACCATTCCTGAAATATGGCAAAAAGAATTACATTTGCACATACTCTCTCATCTGTGGTGATGAAGTTCAGTAAACTGCCACTTTTTTTTACAGTTAACATGATTTGATATTGTCACTTGTGTTAATGGGTATGAATTCTTACAGAATCCCACCATTCTTTTGTCATACTGTTTCACAAATAACCTTACTACAAACATCTTAAAAATCTAAGTTAATACTGTCCTATATATCTTAAAGAAATTGAACACATGGGATCATCACACTATCTCCTCTTTTAGTCTTTGTGTATCCAGTTGCTCAAAGTCACCATTCTTCCTAAAGAAGTTATTTAAACCTTTCTAACTTCAGATTTTCCTAACTTCAACAATAAGCATCAGCCACCTATTTCTGATTTGTCTTATCAGTCAACTTATTTATCAATGTGGAAGAATAAAACACAAGTGATAAAAAGTTTATCCAGACAGTCCTTGGGAGTAAAATAAAAATAAACTACTTAGAGAAAACACAACCAGTATGCATGCACACAATGATTAGAACAAGTTTGCATGATACCCCAAAACTTCCTGTTTAGCCAAGCACTCAATATCTTGAAATAATTGAAAGTAAGATACATAAGCAATTTCCCAGACCCTTCACTTTACATGAAAATATTTCTGGGGTTCTAATCTCAGCAGCATTACCACTACTCTGGTGAGAATATAGGAAAAGCTGCACACAGGAGACTTAAAACCTGGTGGCTATACATGGGAATGAAATATGAAATGTTCTGAAGTGTATAGCTGTAACTTGGCTTTGCTTCCAAGGAAATGACATCAAAACTATGCCAGAAGCACATTAAGACCTGGAAGTCAAATCCTCAAAGCTTAGGAAAAGCTGGAATTTGTTAATTCGTACACATACAGAGCTTTCATTTACAAAGCTATTTTGCCCTCACATCCCCAGCATTCCTATCTCATTAAAAGAACAAGGATAGAGGATGACTGCTACAATAAAGCAGATTTTCCCCCCAAGACTACGTAAAACTAGAAAAAAAGAAAACAAGTGAAAAACTCTTATTGTTTTAGACTTTTATGCAGACAGGAACTTTCAGGGTCACACTGATTACCAAATTCACTTCTATCAGCAAAGTTTACAGATTTGCCTATGAAGAACAAGGCAGTACTGTGCTCTCCTGACTCCAAACTTGAGTTCATTTAGTCACCGAACGAGGACATTGTCCAATTCACCTGTTCTCCAAAATACAAGCAGTGCAATGGCAGCATTTCCTAAGCTTACAGGGCCTCATTCTGCAGCCTCAGATGGCTCTTTACAGAGGAAAACAGTACTAGATTTTTAAGAAGGGTCTATTCAAATCATTACTATATTGATTGGGCGAACCAGGAAATTATTTACCAACAGAAACAGATCCCTTCTTCATGAAATGTTCCTACAGTTTAATACTAACCACTTGCCCACATTTTTCTGCATTATGCAGCCCTTTTCAAAGACTGGGTTTTACTTAACTTAGCAGATAGATGGGGTATTCCTTAAACTCATCTCCAGACACAAAGAGCTTAGACAGTTTACACAGTTATTGTGGTTATTACATTTTAGGGTATTTCATAAGGAAAAAATACAACAATTTTATGCACAAATAGCAACGATACATGGTCAGGAAGAATGCAAATTACCATTCAAATTCCAGATCAAAAGCACAGTTGGCAGTTAAAATTAATTGTATGCACAGACACACAAAATCCTTCGAGTTACAGCTGGGACCCAAACATGAAAGCGCATTTCATCATGTAGGTCACAATCCAGCAAGTATGAGAACATCACACATCTGAGTAGTCCACATAATTCAGTTGCACATGGCCTATCAGTGTAAGCACATTTAAGTGCTTTGTTTTATTCAAACTGCAGCTATCAGAATATAAGTCATGTTACACTTGAGTTTCTTGGTTTTGTAAACCATTATCTTAGAAGACTTTAGAGATCTTGCTATCTTTTAAAATATTCTTACCTGAACTGAGAACTAAGATGTTAGCAATAAAGAGGCTAAAGTACCTTCTCCTCTATGTGTAAACTGCTAGCATTTCTCTACATTTCAATATTGAAACCTCATTAGCCAGGTTTTCACTCTCAGATGCTCTTTTGCAGGTATATTGCTATAAAGTTTACATTCTAAACAGTATAAGTGTACTTCATTGGAACTATCTGTAGATGAAGGAAGTTTTTATTCTGTTGTTTTGGTCACGTATAAACACCTTTTTAGAAGAGCTATTAAAATAATCTGAGCACCGGTTTGCATATTTATAAACACACTCTTTTTTGTAGACTTCAGTAGTAAGCTGAAATATCCATTAGTTGATTTTATCAGTATACGAAAACAAAACAAAACAAAAAGAACACTCAGTAAAACTGAGGCTTGTTCAAACACAAACAGAAATAATAACAACAACAGACAGAGACTTGACAGACATCTGTAACTTAGTATGTGGTTTAACACAGAGCAAAGTTTAACTGATAGAAATCTAGAAAAGCAGGCCTTATAGCATTGGTTTAACACTAGTAACACTCAGCCAGATACTTCCTCTACCCAGGAACAAAAATCAAGTCTACTCATTCCCATGGTATCATATTTGCTTTCTTCTCCTGCCCCAATTACAATTTCCTTGATCTAAACCTTCATCCTAGACTCAAGATTTAAAAGATTTACTCTAGCAATATTAAATCTTAATAAGTCATAAATTGTTCCTTCACAGACAGATAGCAAGAAGAGCAACATAAAGAAGCTACAAGGAGATAATGCTATCTCCGCTGTGATCCATACCACATCATGACTCGAATACACAAATCTTTCTTAAACAACATTTTTATGCAGTGGCTAACGGAACGTACATAAAATGCCATAAAAATCACATTTTACTGTACATTCTCTGGGTCTTATAAATATCCTAAGAAAACTAGCATTTTTTTCAGGGATTACATATTGTTTACACGGACGTCATACTTTGCAATTTGCCATTTTTTCAACGAAGAGCATTGTAGTGAACCATGTTTGAATTTTACAGAAGTGTATTTCTTATCCTAGTATTTTTAACTGAAATTTGGATCACGTCACTAAAACAAGGTTGTAGTCAAGAAGAGCTTAATTTTCAAAAGAACAAATGAAACTACAGATTGCACGATTTAAAACCACAGATGATAAACCAATGTTTCAAAAAAAATGTAATAGTGAGGTATAATTTATGTGAGAAGAGGAGCAAAAATTACAAAAGGCCAAATACAATGGTAAGAATAAATGTTTGGCTCAGGTGTAGCTTTGCTTAGCCACTATTGTCCTGACTTCAAACACTGTCACTATTAAAGTCTTAAATGAGTTGCTGGTCTGCAGAGACAAAATTAATGTAACTATTTTACAGTACTTCCCATTCCAAAACTTGCTTATTTAATACCACAACCTGCATTGTTCAGTCCCTTAATTCCAATGCAGTTCTGCTCAAGCAGTTACATAAAAAAAATCCAATTTTTTACATCAGAATAGACCTGAACATGTAAAAATTAAGTCAATAATAATGTCGATATTTTAGTAAGAAATACATTGCTGTTAAATAACTTAGATTTAGGTCATCTTGTAAAAGTAGCTGCTCTACATTCTCTAGTTCCACTAAAAAGGAAAAGTGCAATGAAATCTCTTATTGACAGCTGCATTTAAAAACATACCAGTTACATAAGTTTGCAAATTATACTGTGCCAGAGTTAAATATCTAAGCCTTTTAACAACAGTTCTTAAAATGCTATCTCAGCAAGAATGACTCAACTTCACTGCATAAGCTCCAGATAAGCAGCAACTAGCTTGATTTTATAGAAAAAACCTTTTTGTATTCTGCTTTAATTCAAAGTGCACTAAGTGAGTTCTGCTTGTTTAGACCTGCAAGGTTCACCAGTCATTTGGCATTTCCACCTCTTCACCTCGGTTTCAAGAAAAGTTATCTCAAGCTTACCTATAGACAGTTAAGTAAATACTTGGAAAACAGGTATAGTTTTCTACTGTACCTCAAGGGGGAGGGATTTACCAGACAACCACCAACCAAAGGACTAAACCTATAATATAAACCTGAGATAGGCCTTGTCTGTGTACGAGAAAAACATGGCTATGTCAGAAGAAGGTGAGAGTACAGACCAGCCCTCTCCAGTACAAGCCACATTTATCAGAGGGTTTTATCAGATATCGTCTGCAAGGAAAACATTAATAACTGGCATGATGCATCAGCAAGCCTTTTACTCTTAGTCCAGTCTCATACACAAAAGATAGACCCGGAAAGGCCTGGCAGGGAAAGCTTTAGGAGCAGCTGTCCCTACACTAGGGAAAAATGCTGGTACACCTATCAAAACTGCTTTCCCTCGACACCTTTCCTTTGATTGCTACTTTGATCGGATAGGTAAAATGTCAAACTTCCCTGACCGGTGTTTTTCCCCCCCATCCCCTGTCTCTGATTTTATTTGTAGAAACACTATCAATAGTAAAAGAAGGGAAGCTATCAGAGAAGAAATGTGGGTAGAACTTGCACAATTCTTGGTCATTTGGCAATTCATGCAGGGTCCTGAGTAACAGCAGCCACCTTGCTTTAATTTTACTAGTGCTTCACAAATCCCACTTCAGCCACTTAACCACTGAAACAGTTCATGTACAGGCTCAGGGAAGTGCTACACAGGCTTATATTTGAAAAGTCATTTCCTACAATGACAAGAGTTAGAACTGTTACTTCATAAAATGATTATACTTCCTCTGGTGTTAAATATTACAGTCTGAGGAAAACATATCACCTACCTTCAAACCTACTGCTCTCAGGATCTAAAATTGCCTCCTGCTTAAAAAAAATAAAAATAAAGAATTCCTTTGTATGACATACAGGACCTTAAACCTAAACGTTACCAGACAGGTCACCTGAACGACCAGCTCTTCCTCATTTGACAAAAGGTACAACCCAAAAAACATTAGCTCCTCACAAGTACTACTGGAAACTTAGTTTTGCAACAACAAAATTTTGCCATGTGCATGGCAACTCTGAAATATTTTAATCGTACTACATAAATACAAATCGAACAGATGTCTACAGAATGAATTCTTCTGAAACTATTAACCTGCAGTAAGTCTTAAAGCTGTATCATATCTACTGTAATACAAGCTAATGTAATAAAAAGGTTAGACGTATGTTCAGAACCTCTGGCATTTAACATGCAAGTCCAACTACCCAGCACATCACTAGACAACTTTTTAATCGAAGAGAGCGTTTTCTTCTACCTACTTTTAACACGCTCACTATGACAGATCATCAGCGTAACCTTTGCTCATTACATTGTTTTCAAAGGCAGCGAAATCTCTCTCAAACTTTAAACGCCTGAAAGGGGTCGGCAAGAGAAAATCGCCGGCTGCATAATAATGTCCTCATCTGGGGAGTGCTTGATGCTCTGACCCTCGCTAGGGTGGGGTGTTTTATAAATAGATGCGGGTTTGGGTTTTTTTCCTCAGTGCCATGCCCCGAGCGTTTGGGTGGCGATGGGAAAGGAGGCTGTTTATAGCCATCATTAAATGAACCCTGAATCGGCCAAGAAAAAGAGGGGGGGGAGGGGAAGAAAAGGAAAGCTGCTGCTACCTGATCCAGGCCCCGAACGCTCCGCTCACCCTCCTCCTCCCTTGCTTCCCCCATGCCCAGCCCCAAGGGGCTGCCCTGCCAACCCCCCACCCTTTGGCGAAGCCTCCCGTACTGCAGGGGCTGCGCAGCGGAGCCCCGCGGCCAGGCCGCCTCCAGCCCCCGAGGGAGGAGGAAGGCTCCCGGCAGCAGCATCCCAAGCCGGCTGGCACCCGCGCCGCCCCCCTTCCCATCTCCCTCCCTCTCGCCGCCCCGACCCGGTACCAGCTGCTGCTGCCGCCGCCGGGGATGG
>VXBO01003550.1:40623-56794 GCA_013400135.1 Rhinoptilus africanus | reverse complement strand
GCCCAAAAAACCAAACACACACCGCCACCACCAAAGCGCCGCTTTTTCAGGGTAAAAAAACTCGTGCGGGGCAGTCGGAGGCGGGGGCTGGGAGAGCTGGGTCGGGGGAACACGGGGGAACGCAGGGCCCTTTGAGGTATTACATCACCCTGCGCCCCGCCGCCGTCACCCCCGCCCCGAGCGGGGCCGCACTGAGCGTGCGCGGGAGCGCGTGGGCGAGCGGAGGGAAGACGTCACCGGCCCCGCCCCTTTCCCTGAGGGGAGAAAGCGGCGCGAGCGCTCATGGCCGGGGTTCCAGGCGGTGGTCTCCGGTCTCTCTCGGCGCTTGGGCCCTGTCGGGATCAGCCTCTTCTCCCTGAGGAGGCGCCTCGCGCTCCTCGGCGGGGCCAGGGGCTGAGGAAAAGCCGCCCTGCTCGTGTCCCCTCCCCAGGGCCGCGGGCGGGCGCCAGCGGTGCGCTGGGATATCGCCTCACTCGCCTAAATCTGAGGCCTCCGGGCTTTCCCTGCTGAGAGCGCAGCCGCGGGCAAAATCAGCAGCCGATTACCAAGTAGTGAACGCGGGTTTAGTAATCCCGTGATTTTTCGGCTGCCCTTTCGTGAAGGCTGGCCGCTGACAAAGGGGACGAGAGTATGTCTCTGCCAGTCTGCAAGGAACACATTTAGAGGAGAAGCTATTAGACAAACCTCTGTTTTGTCTAACGGGGGAGGTGAACGTGGGGGGGCGGTGGGGGAGGATGATGGAGGCGGGTGCGGGGGACCGTCCGTGTGGCGAATTCCAGCAAGCCAGGGTTAAATCACGGGGCTGGGGATTTTCGAGGGTGGAGTGGATGTGAGAAGGAGTGCTTTTAAAGGGAGGATTAGGGATGCACAGTAGTCTTGAGGCTGTGAAGAAGGAATTGACTACAGAGAGATAGATACTGAAGAGGTGTGCAGAATGGTGAAGTGGGCACTTAGCTAAAGAATCTAAGGTTGTGCTTTAGATGGTTTCCACCGTTAACAGCAATCAGAGCAAACGGACATATGTTAAGCTATCCCTAAAGTGAATGTTTGGAAAGCCCTCGAATTGCTGGTTATGTTCCCCTAGCCATTGGAGATAACGATCAGTGCAACCCGAGCGTGCCAGTGACTGAACGCAGTTAATTGAGGGCTTTTGCGCAGATAAGACCTACAAAACCAGCAAAGCCTTACCCGGAGATAGCTAAAAAAGCTACAACAAAACCTCATCGTTGTAGGGCTTTCCTGCAATAGATAAACTGGCATCGTTTCAGTGTGATTACAAAATCTCCAGTTTCCATTGCTGACTGTGACCGAATGGTATGTTTGTAGCCGATCTCGCTGTATTCATCCTAATCGTGTTTGTGAGCATGATACTGAACACCGCTCAGTAGCGCTCCATGCTGTGTTAACTATCTCAGGCCTTTAAACTGTGGTTAAATGCAGCAAAATTTGTCAGTGGAAACAACCTTTATGGAGATTTAAATGCAAAATATTCGGAAAACATGAAGCAGGGAGCAGAATATATGCAGAATATATATATACACACACACACATCACAATGAAAGGGAGATTTTGGAAGATCATGCAGTAATTTGCATAATCTTTGTACATGCAATTTTGAATTTCCTCTTGGTGTCCAAAGACGATTACTTACAATTTTGATGCATTTCAGATTTTTAAAACTGCATTTATTTTTTTTTTCCCTCCAAAAACTTCTGCAATATACAGACAAGGCAGAGATGATGCAGAATTGTTCCTGCAGGCATGTGCCATGCTTCTTTAACATCTGCACTTAAACATAAATTCCATTTTTCACCCTCCTTTTCCACTTTAATATAAATCTCTCCTAACATTTTGAATTATATACAACCGTGGATTTAATTTAGTTTCTATTTAGTGTTACCTACATATGGGGTTTTGTGTGTGGGGGGGGGGGTTACAAGTGAACAAAAACACGTCCCAGCTTTTTTGTGGTGCCCTAGTTTTAAGCTGCATGAATGTAATGACAGCAGAGAGTTTGCTGCTGTCATTTTCTATTTATATGTTTTTCTTGGGAAATTGAATGGAGTCAACTTACCACAGTATTTTCTTAAAGTGTAACTTTTATTTAGTTTGCTAGTTTGCCTGGCCTTTTGTACTGACAATAGTAATAAATATTTACAAGAAATTCAAACATCACAATTAAGATAAAACAACTATGTGTAACGTATGCCTCAACTATGCATGTTTGTAGCTGATGAGACTACATCTCCCAGCATACAACTCTTTATTTTCCCTCTAGCTGTAGATCAAGATTGGGTACATCTGATTGGGACCTGTAGTCACTAAAGTCATTAGCACCACAGCCAAGGAGGCAGTAAGGAGAACCATTGCGAAACTCTGAAAACACTGCATCATAAACCGTGACTAAATTATTGAGAAGAATCATATTTCACTCTTTGGAGCAAGGAATTTCTATTCTTTATAATGATAAAGCATATTTAAAATTACCTGCTCTTCCACAGGGTATTTTTAGAGAAAACTATTTTTAGAGGATATTTTTCTGTTACATCCTTCTTCCTGTTTCATCTTTTAAAAAGTCTTTTATGGATTGTATTTGCCAAGAGTATTTAAAACAGATCTATGTATCTAAATAAATAGATCTTTACCACCTATGCACTTTACCATCTATGCCTGGTTATTGCAGGCAGGAGGATAATTTTGTCATTGAAACTGTCAATTTAGAAAATTCCACACTTTGTCCAATGAAGCTGTTCAAAATGACATCATTTCTCATAAAAAGAGGATATGGGATGGCAGTTGCTACTGGGATCACATGGTAATTTAACTGTGTTTTGGAATCGGTTTCCATCGTAATGGCCATATTCTGTGCCAGTCTGCTAGTATTCAGTTTTAATACCAGTTGGTTAAACTTCTTTTATTATAAAGTATATCATGAGGTATCATAATTTTGTCTGTATGTTGCTTAAACAGAGAACATATAATGCAAATATTAACTGTTGTGTCGCATGATTTAGATTTCTTGATCCCTAAGTGAAAATATTGTCATTCTTTCAGTGTCTCACATGTAGTTTTATTCAAAAGGTTAGGAAGAGCAGAGCCTTTCGGTTTCAGCTTCCCTTACTTATTGTCCCTGTTTCTCTTATTGCCTACCACGAATATTCAGTGTAGATAGGAAATAATGTATTTGAAGTTACTCTGCAGCCTAAAAAGCTGGTAGACTGTGGGGTTTGTTTTGTTTGGAATAGGTTTTATTTCACCTAATAGCACTCGTCTAAATATTAGACGTATAATCAAGCTGTTTTCCAGGCTGTCTTGGTTCAAGGGAGGGAGACAGGCACCTTCAGATGATCATTACTCCCGTGCTTACATTGATGTCTAAAGCAGGTTGGGTGAGTTGCCTTCTGAAGGTGATTTTTTCTCTAATGTAGTTTCTGTGACTATAGGAGAGGCTTAGATGACCACCTAAACTAGACTCTTACTTTTTACACGGCTAAAATAAGTTAATTACCTGTGGTGCTTAGAGGTTCTGTAATAGAAATCTTCATATTCATTATATGTGTGGCCTGTAATAGTGTGATCATGAACTTGCCAGAACTTTATACTTGGTTTGTGAAGTACTGATGCCCTGCCCCATCTCTGCCAGTGGGCTGTACCTATTTTTGGAATCGAAAAGCCAGCTGAATGACTATGCTGCAGGCTTTATGTCTTCTTGGTACTATTTCTGCAACACCCTGGTGTGATGACATCTGTAGGTATCTGCTCGGGCAGCTGTGCCATTGGGAACTCCATAAAATGCCAGTACTGTAGCTATGATTAATAGTCACATGATGTTTAAATCATCAAAAGCACACACCTAGGGTGTATCCTATATCCAGACTGAATTTATCTGAAAGATGTCACAAAGACTTTGGTCTTTTGAAGAACATCATATGCAAATGTCCCACATCAGCAGTTCTGATATAATTCACATTCTGCTAGAGTCTTGAAAAGTGCTATGCAAACTGCCACACTTTGGTCCCTCTGAGATGAGATTTATGCTCACCTGGTAGCTTTTTAAGACAACATTCAAAGAGTTAGGATATTTGTTGAAAACAAATGCTAGTAATTTTCAATCTACAAAATTAAGTACTAAATCATTAGGGCATCACAGTGTGGTTTTCTTTTTCAAGCTGTAAGAGATAGAAGGCAATGCTCAGTCATGAGTTTTATTTTTCAAGTGAGAACCTGCTGATGGAAGTAACCTGCAATTCAGGAAAATCAGCAAAATCAAAGTACAGTAAAGAGCTAAATATCAACAGAGGGAAAAACCTTTTATGCTGAAAATTAACATAAAGCCTTATTCTAGAATATTGTTGTTATTTTTGTCCCGCCATTTTTGTCCTACTTTTTTTGTATGTGAAATATGGGGAAAGTCTGGCACCTCCCAATTTCTACAAAAGTCCAAAACTTACACAGGAGTAAGAAGACAAAAATTCACGCATCTCAGGAAGATAAATGCAATTTGTCAAGGTTCTCAGAGCCCATTTGAAAATCACCTGCATTTCACATGGTTCCTTATAGCTGTAGCAAAATGTCACTGAAGACCTGGTGTCCAGGAAAATTTGCTTTTCATGTGAAATGGGGAAATTAAAAGTCTATTATAGTCTACAAGCATTATAAAGAAAATGAGAAACAAGAGAACCATTTTAATACTGTTATTTTTCCACTCCCTTTAGAATCTCATCTACCTCAGTAGTTGAAATGGAAAAGTTATGCTAGAAAGCTTGTGTGTCCTGAACCTGTTTCATAAAAAGGGACAAAATGGACATGTTTGATGTCTGAAGAAGTGCTGGCATGGCATTCCAGGGTATGCCAATCCATTTGAACCCCTGCGCTATTTACCAGATTCATGATGGTAGGACATAAATGGTCTCATTGGGACCATCTGCATTACTCTTCAGCACAGAAACCATGAAACAGCTTAAAGCAACATTAGTAGAAAACAGAAGTTGATTTGAAATATTCTAAAGGCTGGGTCACATTCACCCATGACAGGACTCCAGGACAGATACCTTTCTACAGGGGATACACTTTATTGAGTGTGTTTATCTGTCAGTGGTGAATGCTTACAATGTCTTTGTGTTCAGTTGCTAAAAGTCTGATTTTCTTGACAAGATCTTCTTGTGCTGTAAGACAAGCTGTGAAGTAGAGGACAACCAGAATATTTTATCAGCTAGGCTCTAGCCAATTCCATTCATTAGATGGTTCTTCTGTTTTAAAAATGTGAGGGTATATGTAAGTTGCTGTTTTCATTTGCTATTAGTAGTCTGTGCACGAAGGCTTGTATCCGCACTGAAGTCAGTGACAAAGCTTCCATTGACCTTAGCGTTGCAGGATCAAACCCTTAGTCATTAGCATGTTGTAAAAATGGCAGTTATCCCAGCCATTTCTAATGGGCCTGCCTACAACTGTCAGTTGTTTAACCTAAAAATTAACTTAGCAATCACAGCTAAAATTACATGTCAGACGGTTAAAGCATAAGAATACTTCATACTGAGTCATCAAGAGTCTTATGATGCTCTTAGAGTTTTATAATTATTAACATTCAAGCAAGAGATTCTGAAATTTGATAAAGACTGGAGTTTCCGCGCGTGAAGAGATTAGTTGTGGTGAGACGATAACATTTATATTCTGTAAATTCCATTTTTTATATTACTAGTCCTTTTCTTCTTTAAATAGCCAGATCTACTTGCCTTCTTTGTACAACCAAACACAACTTTCTTTTTGCTACATTCATATAAATCTGTTCCTCAGTTGTATCTTTTAACAAGCCTGTTAGCTGTGACAGAGCTGAGGACACAATTTTTTGGTGTCAATTAAATAGTTAAACTAAAAGCAACATGTCGGAATCAAATAGCCAAGGTGTGGAGATACTTGAAATCTCAACATTGCTTAGTATTTTGCAAAATAGGTTTCCCACAGTACCGAGGATTCTGGAGAGTCCAGGATTTAAAGGATAATCCTGTTCTGGAGCTGGATTTTGCCACTTACAATTTTTCTTAGTTGACAACATAATTGAGGTTTAAATTTAGTTTCATTACATAGGTGCTGATGTGGTGTGATTGTAAGAAGTAAAGACATGGTTTCCTGTTTGCTGGCATAAGGCACATGATAAAAATGGATATGAGATCACAAGCTATATGTGATGGTTTTCTTAAGGCAGCAAACCAAGTAGTAATTTGGATTTTTAGCACTTTTATGACCCTCAGCCCCCTCCCTGCAACTGTCTTTTTACTTTGGGGATGGTGCAAAGCACTAAGGGCCATTATGAAAATAAACTGCTTGTGCAGTTCAAGCTCAGAGTTTCAGGTGGAGGAACCTATCAGGGAAGGAAAATCTCATATTGCAGGTTCCATTAGGATAAGTTCTTCTGTAGATAGTAGAGTGCAAGTAATGTAGTGCAGCTTAATATCAGAGTATTACTCAAAATGTGGATGCTACTTGGAGATAATCCAAGCCTCCACCCTAAACATAAAGGTATCCTTCCTTCTCAGGAAATTTCAGTTAATCCAATGGATTAGGAGTCCAACTACTTATTGAGAGATTTGGGAATGTGATTTGAATCATAGAATGAATCATAGAATAACAGAATGGTTAGACTTGGGAGGGACCTTAAAGCCCATCTAGTTCCAGCCCCCTGCCCTGACTAGGGACACCTCCTACTTGCTCAAAGCCCCATCCAACCTGGTCTTGAATCCCTCCAGGGATGGGACATCCACAGCTTCTCTGGGCAAACTGGGCCAGTATCTCACCACTCTCGCAGTTAAGAATTTCTTCCCAATATGTCATCTAAATCTCCCCTCTTTCAGTTTAAAACTGTTACCCCTAGTCCTGTCACTACACTCCCTGATAAAAAGTCTCTCCCCATCCTTCCTGTAGGCCCCCTTTAAGTACTGAAAGGCCACAATAAGGTCTCCCCAGAGTCGTCTCCCCAGGCTGAACAACCCCAGCTCTCTCAGCCTGTCTTCATAGGAGAGGTGCTCCAGCCCTCTGATCATCTACATGACCCTCCTCTGGACTTGCTGCAACAGGTCCGTGTCCGTTGGCTCCAGAGCTGGACACTGCTCTGGGTGGGGTCTCACCAGAGCAGAGCAGAGGGGCAGAATCGCCTCCCTTGACCAGCTGCCCACGCTTCTTTTCATGCAGCTCAGGATACAGTTGGCTTTCTGGGCTGTGAGTGCACATTGCTGGGTCCTGTTGAGCTTCTCATCAACCAGCACCTGCAAATCCTTGTCCTCTGGGCTGCTCTCAATCCATTCTCCACCCAGCCTGTATCTGTGCTTGGGATTGCCCTGACCCATGTGCAGAACCTTGCAGTTGGACTTGTTGAACTTCATGAGTTTTCACACAGGCCCACCTCTCAAGCCTGTCCAGGTCCCTCTGGAAGGCATTCCTTCCCTCTGGCGTGTTGACTGCTCCACACAGCTTGGTGTTGTCGGCAAACTTGCTGAGGGTGCACTCAATCCCACTGTCCGTGTCACCAACAAAGATGTTAAACAGCACTCAACACCAGTTGCCACGTGGACATTGAGCCATTGACCACAACTCTTAAGCATTTGAAGTATGTTTGTTTTCTTGCTTGTTTTCATTCATTGTAGTGTATCACTTATGTATTTATTAAGATAAATCTGTTTCCATTTTATTTGTTTGTGTAAAAGCATATGTTATATTTATGCAAACACACTCCTTTTTTTTTTGCGTTTTTAACCTTTACAGGAATAATTAAAATAATTGGGTAGTACTTGACATTATGGTGTCATATTTTAATTACTCCCTTGTGTTATTCAAAATAAATAATATAATCCCTTGTAAAAGACAAAATAAGTAAGAGGAAAAAAGCTTGTCTTGCAAAGATGAGAAAAATGATGAGGTGAAAAAAGGGAAAGCATTTGCTATGTTAATTCACAGCAGCCTGCTGAAAATGGGATTGGAATCATTAGCTCACTCCACAGAGGTCACAAGATTGCCGTTCTATGACATAAATTTCAATTAATATAGACAGTGTGTCAACATGAAAGTAGCAGTTGACCTGAGCTGAACCCAAGTTGGATGAGAGGCTCGTTACCAATAACAGTTCGCAAATAGGAATTTTCCTACAAGTACAAACTGAAAAGCAAAGTTACATACCTTCAGAGCACTGAGGAAGCACTCATTCTGCTGCTAACTTTCTACATAGAATTTGCGAATACTCAAAGGTAGCGTTTGTGGAATGCTTTGTTCTCATCTCGCTGCGAAAGCAACCTGCTGAGAAACCCATAGGAAAAAGCACCACCACCCTGATGCAATTTCTGATGCTGTCTACAAAAATGTTTAGGGTGTTTTCTGAAAATGAATGCTAAAAGCATTGAAGTTGATCCAATGCCTTTCAACTAAACTGAAGATTCCCACTGACCTCAGCGAGTCTGGATTGGGTTTAAATTTCCTATTTGCTCAGGGAAGCATTAGTACTGTTGAAATGACTTTCATCAGTTTAAGATGGATTAATGATACAGTAGCCATTTCTCATAAAATCATAGAATAATTTTGGTTGGAAGGGTCTTCTGGAGGCCATCGAGTTCAACTCCTAGCTCAAAGCAGGCCCAGCAGGATGGAGTTGCTTAGGCCTTTGTCCAGCTTTGAATAGCACTGAGGATGGAAAACCCACCTCTCTGGGCACCTGTTTCTGTGTTTCCAATCAAAACTTCCCGAGTTGTGATTTGTGTCCGTTGTTTCTTGTCTTATCACTGCATACCTCTGAAGAGTCTGCAGTTGAAGACAGCAGTAAAATCTCTCACTCTTCTTACAGCTGAGCAAAGATGGTTCTCTAAGTCTCTCTTCATCTTGGTGGCCCTCCACTTTACTTTCTCCAGTATGTTGAAGAATTTACTTACCCAGGAAGGACTAGGAGGTTGCTTACATAGCTTTGATTTAAATACTTGTGGCTAGGGTCTTGCCTGTTGCTGTGTCATATAAAATGCTTTTTAATATCATTTAAAAACTCAGCTATGCAAAATAAAAATATCTTTTGCAACTCTTCTGAACGTCTCTGGGTTGACACCTGGGCTGCCATACACAGAAAGCTGATGGATCCTCAACAAAGCAACCAGTTCCTTGCACTGAGGCTTAATGTCAAGTAAAAGTTGGTTTCAGAAAGTGGCATAGGTGAAATGCTCACCAGATCCTGTACACGTCTTGGATTTGTGTTCCTGTAGATTTTAACTGAAACTTCTTGCAGCATACCGCCTTATACTCCTTGGAAGAGGAACAGGGCCAGGTCCCTGACAGGCCCACATCTGCCTAGGCAGCACAGGAACTGTTTTAGATGTCGGTAGTAGTTAGCGTAGTCTTAGAGCTACTTTGTCTTGGGGTTGATTACCAGAAAGGGACTGTTGGAGTACCAGGTGCCTTGAACTTACCCTCTCCTAACACCAGCATGTCCTATTCTTCAGCTGATTGGGAAAGTACTGGGCTCTAATTTGCTTTTCAGACATCCAGGGATTTTCCCGGATGAATAATTAGATCAGCTCTCTGCTTATTGCATTGCTGGAATGGAAGCTAATATTTAGCCGCTGTATCTCTTTACCTCTTCACCTCCTTAAAATATGTACTACCTAAGCCTGACTATTGCCTGTGACTTTTGTTAACTGAGGTACGCAGAAAAAAAATTCCCCAGTAGCGTCTGCTTCTAGAGCTCCTTACATAATATCTTCATTAAAATGCCAATCCCAGGGTTCTGCTAAGAGCCAGGTCAGACTGTGATTGGCTTTTTAGGCTGTGTTCACTTTTGGACTTTTTGCCTGAGAAATTCCACAGGTTCACATGCTTGATTATGCAATTATTTTCTTGAATTCATGAAAAAACTCTCCCCATGTTCAGATCACAGACCCAAGTCTGATCTTCCTCATAATTTATATTCTGATGGCAAAAGGTTTAGAAACAGAAGTCTAGATTTTTCTCTTAAAAATGACGATTGTTAATGAAAATTCTTTGATATTTTGTGTTTTGCTTTGGGAAGACCAGCAGAGGGTGCCTGAGCTAGAGAGCAAGCCCCATCCCGGATTTGTGCTGGAATTGTTAACAATATGTAAAAAAGAAAGAAACTTTAATTCAGTGTTCTATTAAAAAGAAAAAGGAATAAATTAATGAAAATGAAGGGAAACTGTCTTAGGAAAATTGCACTGTTCAAAGACTGTCAAAAAATGTAGTAGTGATTAAGGAAAAAAAAATAATTTGGGGATTAGGAAAGGAATTTTGAGTTGTCTGATTCTGTCATTGGCTAACAGCTACTAAAGGCCTGGTTCCCTCTAGTATCCTTTCCTGGGTTCTGGCTGACTGTAGTGGGTGCTCAGGGAGACAAAGCTCTGCAGAATCAGCCTTTTGGACACCACCTTCTTTTCTTCCCCCTGTCCCTCACTTCACATTAAATGCTGCAAGAGAGAAAGTTTTCACTAGTTCCCTGCGTGAGTAGTCTTATCAGTACTAGTGCAATGAGAGAGCCCATGCAGAAAGAAACCTTTCTAGGTTGATCACAACGGATTTAAATCGAATAAATATTATTATATATGTCTAGATATTTATTTGGAAAATTCCAGGTGTGGAAAGTGGGCGCAAATCTTTCCATTGACTTTGGTGACCTTGAAACCCAGCCAAGGATGATAGATGCAGAACAGGGATCCAAGAATCAGAATGTAAATATCAGTGATAATGTATTCCTCTTCTTCACCATCTGAAGGGGTTTGTTCTATACCAAGAAAGCTTTTTTTTTTTAATAAGGAAAAACATGAAATACTTGCTTTCCCTCACTTATCCAGATATGATATATTCATATGATGTGGTGTGTTCAGATTTTTTCTAGCCTTACTTATAGCCATTCCTCTGAGGAAAAGTTCTTCATATATTTGTATCTTGACTTCTTCTAATATTTAATTTGAATAATCATGAAGATAGTACTAATGTCACACAAGCAAAATGGTATTATCATCAAATGGAGTTTTGTTCAAATAACCTGAACATATTCTGTATTTCTGTTGTTTATATAAACAGAGGTGACTTAGTCACACCCCTTAATGTAAACTAAAGTAAGTATGTTACGAAAAGGAAATGGGTAATACAGCTTGAGGGCTCTGGGTTCCATCACTTTCCCATCATTCTAAACAAATCTTATCTTCCTATAAATGGCCCATCTCTTGCAGAAAAGGTTGGAGTTTTTCTGCATTTCTCTTTTTATTATTTCCCTGAGTAAAATTGCTTTTAATTTCAATAAAAAGGAAGAGAAGTCTAGCGTGGTCTAGAGTAACGAGCAGGGCTCAGGCAGGCAGTCCCGAATAAAATTCACCCTTATGTGAAAGACACATCTGGAACACTTGAGTCACATTCAAATATCCAGGTAGGTCAGTGGGGGAGACTTGATGCGCAGGAGCTCTTTGTCTGGAGGCAAGCCTTGTCCTTTAAAAAGTAACATGCCCCTTTCAAACAGATGCTAATGTAGGTGTCAGTAAAAGCACTCCGAGCGCTTTGCAAACAAAAAGCGAAGCCGAGCAGTTTATAATATAATTGAAACGCCATGGATGTGAGGTTTGGAGGAAGGGCAGGGCCAAGTGTAGCTGCAGGTGGCTGGGATCACCGCAGGGTTTTACAGCTTCAGACAGTGTCACACTGGTGGTAGGAAATGGCTCTCACTTCTTCTGTTGAGGAAGTCTTTCCCAGGGGACGTCACGAAGTCACTGACTACTTAGTAGGAGTCACTTACTTCTGTGTCTGAAGACGCTTCCTATATTTGTCCTGGCTGTCTGAATAAGAATTGTCTTGCAGTTGTGTATTTTTATTTTTTTATTTTTTATTTTTCTGTGATGCTCTGTTGTCATCAGATATTTTTCTATGCATTTTTTTTTCTGAGAGAGGAAACAGTGAGGTGTAGGGAGGGGAGAGGAGGAAAGAATGATTTACTCACACCAGTTTAACTTAGAGTTTGCTTAACTGAACAGTTTCAAAAAACTTGAGTAACCATCTTTGTGATATCTTTGCTAGTAAGTAAAACAATCTGTGGACTTTCTAGTTCTGAGACCAACTGGCCTGACCTGGCTTATGTCTGTAGCTGATGCCCCTCAGACATACCCCAGACAAACCCTCAGACATTCCTTGGGACAGTGTTTGTGGGCAAAGCCATACCATGAACCACAACAGCAATTCAGAGTATGGATGAACATGTGCCAGTGTACGACTCCACGCCATGGCCCTGTTTGACTTACTGGTATGGATGTAGCTTACTCTGGCAAAAACGTGATTTCTCTGTCTTACTTTCTATTGCTTGGGAACAGGTTGTACTAAACCGAGCCAGTGGCCAGGAAGGCAGTACCAACAGTTTCATTTACTGTTTCAAAAATGGTTAGAAGACACAGTAGTTCAGCTTGCCGTAATTAGAATTAGTCCTAAATTTTAAACTGATGGGAGCTCACACACAAAACCTTAACTAAACAGTCTGAAATTAAACGAATGCAAGAAGTAATTTTAAGGAGATCTGAAGGAAGAAAAATGATTTTTTTTCCTTCAAGTCTGTCTTTAAGTGGCCTGAGTAAGGAGGCAGGCATAAGGGGCTAATAAACCTGAAGATTCAACAACATCTAAAAGCTGAAATGAAAGGAGATTAGGGTAGCTAGGAATGCAGGGGCTTAAGTACACAACAGCTCAGAGACTTGAACTCGAGAAGGTAATTCTGGTGCAGAAAGCAGACCGTTTGCGCTCTTTGTAGGCAATAGGAAACATTTCACAGAAACCGTGACAGCAGAATTAGCAGACCTCAAATTAGCCTCAGATCAAAATGATTCCTGTATTTAAAAGGCTTGAATTGATGACCCTTACCAAGGATAATTTTTCAAGTTTTCAGTAAATGTTATTAAAAAAGAGACATCATTTTCTTAACCAGATATAAAATAAAAACTATAGAAAGACAGATTTAAGTAAGAAGTATTTTTGTCACTCCATTACATTTACATGGGACTGTCTTTGCCTGGATGTGTGTTTATCTCCTCTTCTAGGAAAAATGAAGTATATGGCATAGGTAACATTCTGAAGCAGATAGCATGGAGTTAAAGCTGGCTTTAATTTCACTTGCGCTCATTTTGTGATGGATTCTCCCTAAAATTTTGTTTTCCTAAACAAAGCAAAGAGCTTTTCTGCTTAGAAGCTGTTCTGTTTTGCTCATAGTGGAAGAGGAAATACAGGAAAAGGAATATAGTGTTGCTGTACTTATTGCTGTTCATTTTAATGCTACTGTACCCACACAAATAATGTACTGAAGTAAGAGCATTTTTCAAATCTATGTTTTACACAGACACTGAAATAATCTCAGATAATTGCACTGGACCTTTATTTATGGTAACACGGATCAAAGAAACTGTGTCACAGTAGTACAGAAAATATTCACAGTCACGTTCTCACAGTATTATTACCAGGGCTGGCATCAGGTCATCTGAGGCCCCCTTGTGAACATTCAAAGAGGAAGCACTTCACCTGTAAATCTGTGAAAATTTACGCAGTTTATAGAATCATAGGATCACAGAATGGTTTGGGTTGGAAGGAACCTTAAAGATCATCTAGCACAACCCTCCTGCCATGGGGAGGGATATTTTTCACTAGAGCAGGTTGCTCAGAGCCTCATCCAACCTGGCCTTGAACATTTCCAATGATGGGGCACCCAGAACTTCTCTGGGCAACCTGTTCCAGTGTCACACCACCCTCGGAGTAAAAATTTTTTTTCCTTAAACCCAAACTACCCACTTTCAGTTGAAAACTGTTGCCCCTTGTCCTGTCACGACAGGCCCTGGCAAAAAGTCTGTCTCTGTGTTTCTTATAAACCTCTTTGTATATTGAAAGGCTGCAATAAGGTCTCCTCAGCACCTTCTCTTCTCCAGGCTGAGTAACTGCAACTCTCTCAGCCTTTCTTCATAGGAGAGGTGTTCCAGTCCCCTGACCTTTTTTACGGCCCTCCTCTGAACTGCTCTGATGGGTCCATGTCTTTTTGTGCTGGGGGCCCCATAGCTGGACACAGTACTTCAGGTGGGATCTCACCAGAGCAGAATAGAGGGGGAGAATGTGGGCTGCGAGCGCACGTTGCTGGATCATGTCCAGTTTTTCATCCACCAGTCTTCCCAGGTCTTTCTCCACAGGACAGCTCTCAATCCATGCATCCCCCAGTTCCACTGCACCGTTGCACTTTTGCACAAAGTCTTCTCAACACTGCATAACTGGAGAAAAAAAAATAATATTGAAACAGCAATCTAATCAAACATTTATTTCTGTCTTATTGCTTTGGAGACAGAAGGCAGCTTATCTTGCTTTTATTTACATTAAGCGTGTCAATATAATTTGTGTAATGTTTAAGAATATGGCACATTATCATGTTATGTGCTGAGTTTAATTGATCTGTTATCTGCTGCCGCAGAGTCAACACGGGGAACCTCAGCAAGGTTCAGAGCAGGGTGTGGAGCAAGACTGTGACTTGCTACATTGGTAACTATTTCTCATGTTGTTTTCAGAGCCTGTACTTCAGCTTTACATTGGCTCTTGTACTTCACAACCGCAGTTAAGTACTTTGTATAGATATCAGAATATGTTTACCGAACTCCAAAGTGCTGTCTGCATCAATCGCAGCACAAAATGCAACAGAACTGTCGCTCATTCTGTTGATGTTCAGGTTGACTTTGGTTGACTTTTAAAAACTGTTTAGCAGTAATGGCCTCTTCAGAAAGTGAAAAATAGCTTCTTGTGTGGAAACTAAGTTCAGGCATTAGAAGGAGAAATCTTTTACGTTTTCCTTGGGAATTTAGATATTGGTCAAATAGGGCTTTGTTATGATGTGATCCTTTAAGAGACGTTTCATTTTGCTTTGTTGTGTTGTCAGACAGCTCTTCTCTAAGTAGTTGCTGGCTCTGAAGCAGTAAAAAGAGGAAATCTCGCAGTCTGGCATGATTTGGATGGTTTACAGCAGCCATATGTAAAAGCTGCAGCCTGTGGTAGCTTTACTGCTTTTTAGCTGGTGAGGTTCTCAAAAAAAAATCTTTTTAATAGACTCGTGTGTGTGTAATTAAGATAATTCCTTAAGTATATTTATTCTTCATAAAGCTGTAATGCGAATTTTGTGGCAATTCAGGTGTTGATTCATGAATCTTGTGGTGATAGATGGAGCTGGGACAGACTGGGCAGCGGTGTTTGGTAAACATGGCCATCCTGTGCCAAGACTTCTGATAGATCAGGCCTTAGCCCATGAGATTTTGGGATGAGGGTCTATGTGTCCCTCTGAACAGCTGTGTGGCCTGTCCTACATAAACTCTACGTGTGTTTGTGTTGAGTGTCTGGCAAGGAGGCATAAATTATTATGAGTTCCTCTTTTGTATCTGTACCTCCTGCTGTGAAAGACTTTGAAGCACCAAGGTATTAAGAACAGAGTTTTGTGCCTCTGCACATAAGCACTAGCAAATCTATGGTGAGGAGCTGTAGATGAGAGTGATGTGATGTCCAGAAATGACACAGGCCCTGGGCTTTTAGCACTCGTGGGTATCCAGCACCAGTGATTTTGGAGTGTAGGGTTTAAACCCGAGTTCTGAGACCTTGGCCAGGGCGGGGCTATGCAAGAACTGGGTTCGCCTTGGCCAGGCAGTGCCGCGGGAGGCACGGCCAAGAGCAGCTTTATGGCACAGACTTGGGTGGGGAAGGCCTCCACGGTGGGGAACAGGCTCCTGCCTCCTCCAAAGGGACGCGGAGTGCTCTGTGACAGGAGCCGGGGGTGACTGCGGCTGGGCTGGGGGCCGCCGGGGAGCTCCAGCGGGGAGAGGAATGGCTGGTGTCCCCAAGGCACAGCCGTGAGGCTCTTCTCCGGAAGACGGATGCTGTTTTTTGATCTCTAAACCACCAGGTTTTGATCCCCAAAGCCAAACCGCCCTGGACATCTGCCCAGTGCCCGAGGACGTGCAGTGTCCGGCGTTGTTTTCGAGCAGGAAAAGGCCGGGCAGCCCACCTCTCCCCGGGGGAACGTCCAGGAGGGGAAATTCTTTAAAAGAGGGCCCTGCTCCCAGAAACCGACCTTCACCCCCGTGTCACATGCGCGGCCTCTGCCCCAGAAACCCGGCCCTTATCGCCGCAGCCTCGACTGCGCCCC
>VXBO01003550.1:1157-40569 GCA_013400135.1 Rhinoptilus africanus | reverse complement strand
CTTCCTGGTGCTGCTGGTGCAGGCGCTGCGCTGGCTGCGGGCCGACGGCGACCTCACGGTGCTGTGGGCCGAGTGGCGAGGGAAGAAGCCAGGTAAAGCCGCCCGCCAGGGGCCGCCGGGCGGGTGGTGGCAGGGGGTGTCTGGGGTGGGGAGCCGTGTCGCCCAGGGCGGGTTTGGGGCGCTCCGTGAGGGGAGGGGGAATGGCGGCGTGTGGGGAGGGAGGAGAGGGCAGGGACGGGGCTGAAGTTGGCTCGGCTGGGCCGACCCAGTTCTTGGCAGCTGCCCCGCGGGCTTGTCGGAAGATAAGTAAAAACAACCCCAAAAGCATAATTTTCCTGCCCTTAACTAGCATTTGGTATTCCTCTTGCGCCGCTAAAGGATCTCTCTAAAAAGCAGCTTCGCAGTGATAGCTCCGGCGGATCTGTGGGGAGCACTGGCCCCTTTGGCCCCAGAGCAGTGGTTCTGCACCGTCTCCGGGCAGGCGGCTGGCCCTGGCGTCGGCCCATGGAGCAACCCAGGCTGCGAGGCTCAGAGACGGTGTTGGTGAAGAAAAGGAAGAAAAGGGGCTGCTTGGCGCATGTGGCCAGAATGAGTTGATTCGTAGTGGATTTAGCTTCTATTTCAGTTTGTTCTGGCATTTTCAAGCAGATCTCAGTTTCACAGTAGTGGTGAAAGTGTTTACAACATAGTAAACATGGATATTAATGTGTGGATTAAATGGGTTTCCTCTTCTGAGAGTTGTGCCCCGAAAGGCACAACTTAAGTAAGGAAGCAGCACCACATGATTGCTATCTGTGGCTTTACACCACTTTTCTGCAGGGTGTTGCTTTTGACACCTGTGGGTACAAAAGTTCAATAAAATGCCTTCAGACAGGGATTTTCAGCTCTTGCTTGTCTTGATCTTTCTAATCTGACTAATTCCGCCTACTTCTGGACAAAGATCTTTAAAAATCATAGGTTTTATTTGCTTAATAGAGGCTTTTGGTCAGAAAAGCCACAAGTTTCTGAATATCCCCCCCTTAGCCTAGCCAGCAGCGGCTATTTGTGGCCGCTGTGAGCTGTGCTGGGTGCAGGTGGTTGAGGTGAAAGCAGGGAGCTCTTGCATCTCACCAGTCGGGGGAAGAAGCTGATCTGAAAGAAGATGGGACAAGGAACACTATCAGCCTGTCCCATGTGGGAAATGAAACTGGATGTTGGGTTGAGATAGAACTGCATCGAATGAAGTGGATCAGGAACGTGTGACTGGGGTGAATGGTGGAGTAAGGGTTTTGGCTTGAGATTCAGTAGGGGATGGTGGCATGGGTGAAGGTCAGCATTAGGAAGGGCTTGAGAGAAGAGTACAACAAACTTGTTGAGACATCTCTCTGCTTTCAGTAGGAGCTTGCTGCAGAAGTGCTAGTCCGTATAGTGGAGAAGAGAACAGAAAAGCATGCACAAGTAATAAAGTACTAAGAAATACTAATCTTGAGCAAATATGTGAGCAAACCACACATAACTCTTAGGATATGCAGCTCAAAGTTTTATAGTATCTCCATTAGGCAGTTCCCTTACTATAAGAAAATTACAATAAAGCTTTGTGTGTGGACTTTGCAAAGATCACAGAAAGACTCGGGGCAGAGAAACAAGATAAATCTTGACTACTACAAGCAGAAATGAGGCTCAATCCTTCCTGAGGGATCTATATCTATGTGCACTGCACATCAAGATGTAGGAGCTCTCAGGTAGACATAGTGTTATTTGAGTGTAGTCTTCAGTCTTATTGGAAGCCTGTAAATCTCTTAACCAGTCTCTAAAAGTTCCCACTTAAAGAGCAATGTAGTTATTTTCTGATGTAGGTGTTTCAACATGTAGGAAAAATCAGGCAGAATTTTGTCAACATGAGCTCCTTTGCTCTGCAAATAGGTGAGCTGTGTTTTGCCTCCCGCCGTCTCCCAACCTCAGTGCTTGTAACTAAAATATGCAGCTGAAATGGTAGCATTTAAGTGGCATTTTGCTGATAGTTCAGCCGTATACCTGTGGGATGGTGGTGCTGTAGTGCTGTTCAGGTAGGAAAACAGAGGGGACAAATACTAGAAAAGATGTTTCTTTAAGTATATTCTCCCTTTTCCTTCTCCCCATGTTGTGCACATAACGTAGCTTGCCTAGGTAAGTAATGTGTGGATCCCATGGAAAAAAAAACTTGATTTTTTTTTTTAAAGCTGTTACCAGATCTGCCACTCTTGCAGTCATTATATTGTGTTACTGCTTCTGCAGTATTATTATGGATGTTGAAGTTTTTGGAGATAAAAATGCTTACCAGAAAGCAGACTGATCTCTCATACTTCTGCTATGATTGTGAAGAAAGGCTTTAATACAGATAAGAATGGTTCAATTTCAATGGTTCAGTTCTACTGGGAGAATTCAGTTCTGGATTTTGTCATTGGCAGGTGCTGGATTGCTTCCCATCTTCTAAATATTGGTGTGGCCAGGAGACAAGGGTTACCGGGTGCTGGGTTACTTTCCTTATGTGTTGTGTTTCATTAGCTGCACAGCAGTTACTCTAAAGGGAGTGCTTTTCACAGGCAGCGTAATATTATCAAGCTGAGGAGGATCCTTTTACGTACGAAAACCTACATATCTGAAAGCCTACTCTTAAAGCTGGGAATAAGGGTGTGATTCTTTAGGGCTGTGGGGAGAATGTTCTGCTTTAAACCTATCCACTCTGAATTTTTTAATGAATGAAAGACATGTCAACCTTGTGCTATAGGAGCCATAAAATTTTGGAAAAAAACTCTAAATAGAGCTACAAAAGCACTTCTTGGATTACTTGCTGTATTACTCTGTTCAGCCTCTCATTTGTTATGCCTTGTAACACAATAGTTAATGGTTAGTAATAGTATAATCTGCTTTTCTTTTTTAATTTGTCATGGTTAATTTTTAAACTTATTTCCAGCAACAACAGGACATATATTCTAGAGCAAGTTGTTGGTTTGATGCTTGTTGTACAACAGCATTTGAGCTAGGTTTTCCATTATGTCAACTCCCAGTAGCTCAGTCCTTGGTAACGATCAGCACTGAGGAATCGGTGGAACACTTTCCTTATCTCAACTAATTATTCTGTCTACAGAACAAGATCCTGAATAACTGCAGTGAAGCTGCCCAAGACAGGTTGGGAACAGGGAAACTAAATAGTAGGATGAAGTGGATTTGTTTTCAGTAGCAAGAGGAGATGAGTGTGGTAAGCAGGGTTGAAAGTATGTCGCAGACTTCTTTTGTTCATGTAGCGTTCGTCTACACAGGTTTTCTGCCCAAAAAACCCCACAGTAATAGAAGACATGAACCCCTGTGTTTCTTGTGATTAATTCAATGAATTAGTAATGTATTGGAATAAAACTATAGGAAGAGAGTGTGAATAAGCTTTATAGACAGCAGTGATTTGGTATAATTACTAATAAAGTGGTTATTCCAGCGGCAACTGTTTCCATCTTGCCAGTGCATCTCTCCTTTGGAAGGGAACTGTTGCTACTTTTGTTACTCTTTTTAAAAACCCCAAACAACCCAAGCCCACCAAATCTTGGTTTTAGGAGGGATTTTTCTGTGACTAAAATACCATAATCTTAAAAAAAGATAAATAATACTCACTGCCAGTCCCACAAACTCAAGTTAAGCTCTGATAGTGAGTCTTGAGTGCTCTCTGCTCTTGTCGGAAAGGTGGAAGGTTTTGGTGCTGATCTCTGCCTGGATTTGTGTCTTGAAGACTCTGAAAGTAGAAATTTGAAACACAGTGTAGTATGGAAAGAACCAGGAACTGATTACTGAAGTGAGCAGGATGTAAAAGCAGTCCCAGCTGCAGTGAAAAAGAAGTACTTTTGCTAAATTAAATGAGTGGGTAAGTTTCGGTGAGCTGAAAAATGGTTTTCTGGCCTTTCTCAGAATAGAACTGGCTTTAAGTCTCAGGAACTGCGTTTGGCTCTGCTATTTGAATTATACCATGACATCTTTCTAGTTGTTTAGGCGTTGTTGCAGTACTTGTCTGTACAAACTTGAGAAATACAAGGAAGAGCTTTTGTCAGCAGTGCTCCGAGAACTTGCGTCAGATTTCCACTAAGAGTAATAGTCACTAAGACTAATCTTGAAGAACATATACAAGTGTTAGGCAATGATATGTTCTGGAAAGTGTTCTGCTATTAGTGATCATTCATCCTTCAGTCATATTCTAGAATTAAATGGGTGATTTTCATCCATCTGTTGATTTGATGATAGGTGTCTGTAAAGCTAAACCTTTTCCCAGTACCCAGGTGTATCAGAGATTGGGGATGATTGCAAACACCGGAGAACAGGCATATAAGAAGAGAAATAAAAGCAGTAAGATGCTATTATTCTTATTACAGGTTAAAAAAAGCATGCCTGGGCAGGAATTCACACATGAGCTTGCACCTTGAGAACTCTGCGTACTGTACTCTGGCCAATGCAGGAATTAACCTGCATCAGATACAAAACAAAGTGGGCGAACACCCATTTGGTTGTTCTGATTAGTCTTTGTTCAGAGAATTTTCTTCTGTCGGCAATAACTTAGGAACATTTTTGAGGTAGAACATTGTGGGGAAAGGTTTGCTTTGGCTGTTGTTTGGATTTGCAATACAGTAACTGTTTCCTGTAATTTCCAAGAATTCTCTTCTCCCTCTTCCTCTGAAGCTCTTTTCAATGAGGTTAGTGGAAACGCTGTGTGTGGATGGCTTGCAGAAATGCAATCAGATTTCTTCCATCAGGTAGATAATCAGTGTTTATTCAGATTAGCCTTGGAACAAAGTTCAAGTGACAACAGAACAGCTATGAACGATTTCACAACTGCATGTGACCAAAAAATAAAGAAGTCAGGATTTTGTAACAACCCCTCAAAAAGAGCATATATCTTAAAAACAATATCAGGTTATACCCCTGCGGTGACTTAAATGTTTATCCTAGCATTGGCAATGTGTGAGCTGCTGTCTTAATTCTTTTGATAGAAAATGAACTGCGTGGAAAGGTTGTCTGGGTGACAGGAGCTTCAAGTGGAATCGGAGAAGAATTGGCTTACCAGCTGTCAAAGATAGGAGCCTTGCTTGCCATCTCGGCAAGAAGAGAGGATGAGCTGCAAAGAGTGAAAAAGAAATGCCTCCGTAAGTACAACTTACTACTTCATGTGAGCAATTACACTCTGGCTGTGGTGGAGTTACTGCAGAATACTAACCCACATATCACAGGAATAAATTTCATGATGAAAGTAAACTTTATACATAACTTCACTGTTCATTTGAAGCTGTTATTTTCGTGATTGAGAAGCCTTTGTATAGACTTGCATTATGAGTTCCTTCATAAGCCAATGTTACTTAAAAAAGTCTCATCAATTGCAAGTGGTCTTGTAAGATACTACATTAAGAAAATTAATTAATACTGTGGGGAAGGGAGGAAACAATCTGAGGGGCATCATCCTATGAAGAACCAAACCATGTAGCTGCATGCTACTAAGAAGCCGTCTTCCTTCAGGTTTGTGAATGGTACAGGCAGACTGACAACTGATTTTCCTCTGTGGAAAAAGAATGAATAGAAATGTTCAGGAAAAAGTTGTTCTGACCAAGTGCAAGAAAGAGAATCTCCTGTAGATCAAGAGGAACAAATGTGAAGCAGAATGTTTAAGTATTCCAGTTGTCTTTCGTAGGCCTGCTGAGTCACTAGTCTGGCATGATTCCTCCTGTTTCTTTTTCCCTCCTGTTTTCTGGCTTTGCAGCAAGAGGGATAGACAGTTAATTCACGCTAATTTTGAACATGATTAATCTTGTGCCTCTTTCAGACTATTTATCCTCTATGGCTCAGTGTGCAGTATTTTATACTGATATATTATCAGTATATTATCACACTGACAGTTCATTTCTAGTAATGTTGATAGTGTCCACAGTGTACTTGATACGTGTGCTAGTGAGTAATGAAGTGTTTGTCTTGGGTTAGCACCTAAACATTTCTAGATATCTAAACATTGCACAGGCTCTGAAAATCTGTCAAGGAGCTTTCAAAAATGCACAACTCCATATTTATATTTTCTGATGCTTCAAAAAAAGTGGTCACTTCAATAGATATCTTCAAAAAGAACCAAGGGATGTAAGATGACGGTGTGATTAAGTGGTAATCATGGCAAAATTCCAGTGCTGTATGATGCAATGTTTAGCAGTCAGTAGGAGTATACAACTACATTTGCGTCTGTGGTCACTTGTTGTCATTGCAAAACTGATAACACTAGACAGACTGGCAGGAGCCATAATCCTAAATATCCATTTTCATCCAGCACTTGTATGAGAGCCTGATGTACTAAGAAATATTCAGAAATATTACTTCAATTGATGTAAACCAAGAGTATAGATTTATCTAAGATGATTTATGCCTTTGCCAACTTTAAGTGACCATGTGAATGTCTTAGAATCATAGAATAGTTTGGGTTGGAAGGGACATTCCAACCCCCCTGGAATGAANAGTCCTCAGCAGGGCTGCCTTTCAATCCCTTCATCTCCCACCCTCTATTGATACCAGGGATTTCCCTGACCTGANACAGGGACATCTTAAACTAGATCAGGTTACTCAGAGCCCTTGAATGTTTCCAGGGATGGGTTGCCCTTGAGCAACCTGACCTTGAATGTTTCCAGGGATGGGGCGTCTACCACCTCTCTGGGCAACCTGTGCCAGTGTTTCTCTACCCTCATTGTAAAAAATTTATTCCTTATCTGTCTAAATCACACCTCTCTTCATTTAAAACCATTATGCCTTTTCCTCTCACAACAGGCCCTATGAAAAAATCTGTCCACATCTTTCTTTAAGTCCCCTTTAAGTACTGAAAAGCCGCAATAAGGTCTCCCTGGAGCCTTCTGTTCTCCGTGCTGAATTATCCCAACTCTCTCAGCTTGTCCTCATAGGAGAGGTGTTCCAGTCCTCTTATCATTTTTGTGGCCCTCCTCTTGGACTCCAACAGGTCCATGTCACTCGTATGCTGAGGACTCCAGAGCTGGAAGCAATGCTCCAGGTGGGGTGTCACGAGAGTGGAGTAGAAGAGCAGAATCACCTCCCTTGACCTTCTGGCCCCATTTCTTTTGATGCAGCTGCAAGTGCACACTGTTAGCTCATGTCCAGCTCTTCATACACCAGTAGCCCCGAGTCCTCAGCAGGGCTGCCTTTCAATCCCTTCATCTCCCACCCTCTATTGATACCAGGGATTTCCCTGACCTGATGCAGGACTCTGCACTTGGCCTTGTTGAACCTCATGAGGTTGATGTGGGCTCTCTTCGCGAGCTTGTCCAGGGCCTCTGGATGGCATCTTGTCCCACAGGCGTGTCAGCCACACCACTCAGCTTGGTGTCGTCTAAAAACTTGCTGAGAGTGCACTCAATCCCACTGTCTGTCATTGATGAAGATAATGAACAGTACTGGTCCCAATACAGGCCCCTGAGGGCCACCACTTGTCACTGATCTCCATCTGGACATTGAGCCGTTTACCACTGCCCTCTGAATGCAACCACCCAACCAGTTCCTCATCCACAAAATCTGTATCTCTCCAGTTTAGAGAGAAGGATCCTGTGGGGGACAGTGTCAAAGGCCTTGCAGAAGTCCAGATAGTTGACATCCACAGCTCTTCCCTTGTCCACTGGTGTAGTCACTCTATCATAGAAGGCCACTAGGTTGGTCAGGCAGGACTTGCCCTTAGTGAAGCCATGCTGGCTGTCTTGAATCACGTCCCTGTCCTCCATGTACCTTATCATAGCTTCTAGGAGGATCTGTTCCATGATCTTCCCAGGCACAGAGGTGAGGCTGAGAGGTCCGGTAGTTCCCAGGGTCCTCCTTTTTACCCTTTTTAAAAATGGATGTAATGTTTTACTTTTTACAGTCCTTGGTGACTTCACCTGACTGCCATGACTTTTCAGATATCATGGAGAGTGGCTTGGTAACTACATCAGTCAATTCCCTCAGGGCTTTGGGATGCATCTCATCAGGTCCCATAGACTTCTGTATGTTCGGGTTCCTCAGGTGGTCACGAACCTGGTCTTCTTTTACAGTGGGAGGGACTTTACTGGGATGGTGTGACAGTCTTAGCTGTGGTATATACTAGATTTAAAGTTTTATGTAGCCATGTGTTTTGCAAGTATACACTACTGAACTTTTAACTATAGGTCAGATTAGTAGGATGGAAACTCTTCAGTAATAGTTACTCCGTATTTTCTATAGCCAGCCTTTAAATAGTGGAAGAGAGTAATTGGGCCCACTTCCTCTCTTATCCTTCTCTTTTCAAGTCTATGTAAAGCTATCTTTCCACTCCTTTCCTTGATTATCATGTGTGGTAACCCCCCAGCCATCCTAGTGGCCCTGTGCTACAATTTGTCCAGCTTATCAGTATTTTTCTTGAAGTAGGGGATCCAGAATTGGACACAGTACTCCAAATGGCAAGTGCTGTGTAGATGCACTTAGAAATAATTTCCCTCAGTCTGCTCTTGCTAGTGCAGCCCATTAGCATTTGTTCTTGCCAGACATTCAATTTTCTGTTATCTTGCTATCAGGACCTCAGGTCTTGTTTGGAGAGCTGATACCTGTACCAGGATGTTGGCCTGCAGTACTGTGTACCGTAATTCTGTCCCAGGTGTGAAACTTTGTTGAGCTTAATGAGTTTTGTCAGACCACTCTTACAGCTTACTAAGATGCCTCTGAATGGCAGTTCTACTCTCTAGGACAGGAGCTGCTTCTTTGAACTTGATGTTAACCAAAAATTTGCTGAAAATATGTGTTTTGTCACATCATCTGTGCCATTAATGAAGATATTAAAAGATACTGATTATGGAGGGATACCACCTATAACTGTTCACCAGTTAGACTTTGAATGGTTGATTGCTGTTCTTCAGACCCAGCCTGTTTTTCACTTGCATTGTAATCCACTATACACTCCTCATATTTCCCCAGTATAGCTTCCAGGAGGCTATGGAAGGCAACACAGAAAGCTACATAGCCAAAGTAAACAACTGCACTGCTCTCCCCTTGTCCACAGAGCCAGTAATCACAAAAGGCAATTAAGTTGGTCAGGCATTATATGTCCATGGTAAATCTATGCTGGCCCTTCCCAGTCACTTTCTTGTCCTTAATGTACTTGGAAATTGCTTTCAGGAGGAATTGTCCCATAATTTTCCCCAGAACTGAGGTTAGGCTGTGTGACATTTAGTTTTCTCCAGTTACTGCAGAGCTACTCCACTTATCAAGTACCTTCCAAAGGTGAGTGACATTGGTCAGCTTTTGTAGCTCTTGGGTGTATGTACTGCCCTGCTTATATGTGCAATTTGTCCCTAACTTGGTCTTCCTCTGACGTTGTTAGTATTTCTTTCCCCCAGATTCTAGCCTCAGGCCTGTGGGATACCTGGGAGGAGATCTTGCCAGTGAAAACTAAGGCAAAGAAGGCAATGAGTACCTCATGTTTTTCTGTGCCCTTTGTCATTTCATCACCATCCACGTTCATCAATGAACTCACTCTTCCTTTTGGTCTTCCTTTTGTTGGTGCTGTATATGTGAAGCCCTTGTTGCCTTTAACATTCCTCACCAGTTTCAGCTCTGTCTGAGTGTTGATCTTCGTGATTTCATCCCTGCATGCCTGGGCAGTGGGTCCACATGCTTCATGGTTGGCTTGTCCCTGCTTCTACCTGCGTGTTTTCTTTTTGCAGTTGAGTTAAAGAGTATTCTGTAAGGTTTAAGTAGCATGGGATGGATTAAGATTGAGCTGCAACATGTAATATCAACTTGAATTTGGCTGAATTATCTGGCATAATTGGAGCTAATAGGCTTTAACATGCCTGCTGTAGATGCTATACACAGCAGCAACTTAACTAGATAATTTGCATATTAATNAGCATCTACAGCAGGCATGTTAAAACCTAACTAGATAATTTGCATATTAACGTCAAAAAAAGTGCATGTATATCATGTCCAAAATTTAGAGATTATCACCCTATGATACACGTTTATGCATTCTATACTGCTTAAAGGCTGAAGGAGAGAGAGAGAAGGAAAAGTACTGTGAAAGCTATGGTAATACCTGTTGAGTCATGCACATGCAACTCAACGCTTCATTGCACTTCCGCATGAGGGAGAGAAAACAACTTGTATAACTTACGTGGTTCCTGCAAGTGGCTTCCCCCAGCCACTCTCTGCAGCACGAGTTGAATTCAGCAATAATGTTGGAGGCTATTTTCTGTCAAAAGCCCTAAAAAGGAAGAAAAAAGTAGATGGGGGGGCTGTGGTGTAGTTTCTTGGTTTGACAAAGATCAAGTATGATTTTACTATGGATTGGCCAAATTAATGGCAGACAATCTATAATTTACAGAATTATACAGTAACTGAATTTGGAATGGACCTCAGAAGGTGCTGTTGTCCAGCCTCTGCAAAAAGCTCATGTTCTGTTAAAGGGCATTACACAAGATAGAAATAAAAGATGTAAGAGGAAATGCTGAAGAGCTGGAAAATAAAAGGTCTATGTTGAGTAATAGTGTTTATCATGTTACAAGAAACTGCTGTCTTGGGTTAACATGTATTGAAATCCTCTATGGGGTCCTTGGGGAAGGAGGTGTACAGTTGACATAACAAAATATTATTTGAAGTCATCATTATTTATGCAGCTGTCTTTCAAAAAAACAAGTTGGCTTTGAGCGATTGTAACCATGTTTTAGTTAAAAAGTAACTAGAGCTTAACAAACCATCAAGAGGGAAGAGACAGCTTATGGTTGCTTGGTAGGAAAGTGTCAGTCATAAGACCTGCTGCTTGGTGGTTGGGCAGTTTGATCCCGAGCAGAAGCCGTGTATTGTAACGCAGCTATATAAGGAGACTTTAAAGGACCTCCAGAAAATACTGTGCACTAGAAGTGAGCAATTTCACAGCTGTGTGAAGGTGGCCTTTGTTCTGTGTAGACTGAACTTTGAGCACTCAGTTTCAGAGATGTTGCTTCTGAAAGCTGGAGGCTACGTGTATCCACTTTGCAGCTGGAGACACTTCTCTGAAGGATGTTAGCTAATATATGTTAGCGTATGTGTAAAATGATGAACTCTTAAACTAAGGTCTCCCACTTGGAAGCAAGTGTTTTTCTGGGTTATTGTAATTGTTCCCTTAAGAACATCAGTTTGGTAGTGGCCAAAAAAGGAGGTGAAAAATTAGGGGTTATTAGTAAAAAGAATGGAGAACATCATTCTGACAGCGTATGAACTGGGACATGTACATGTTCAACACTGCACAGTTTTGGTCATCTGCCAGAAAAAAAGGGGATGGGTGGATGGTAGATGTAAGTTTTAGAAAAAGGGTAACAAGAAAGTTTGACAGTTTTGTGAAAGCTGTCTAGGAATAACTAGAGCAAGGATTCCTCACCCTAGAGAAGGAGTAAAGAGGCTGATAGAGATGTATAGTCTGAGTGCTTTGGGAGAGGGTGGAGATCAGACTGAGCTACTTACTGATTGCCCCCAAACGAGAACTAGGCTTCTGCTTTGATATTTTCCTGAAGTCAGAAGTTTCCTACATCATATAAAAGATTTGCTTCCTTCCTTATCAGCAGTTTGCTTCTCTTGCTCTGTTTTTTTTCTTTCCCCCCATATAGCTTTCTTGGCTGGGTTGACTGTGTGGTCTTGTTAATCCACAGCAGAAACATTCCACACCCCCGTAAGCTTCAACTGTGCAAATCTGCTTGAGGGAATGTGAGGGAATGTGAATTATTTAATATAGACAATTAATTATATAGGTTTAATAAAGTCAAGCTTNGAGGGAAAAATGCACATGAAGGGGTTGGAGGGCGGAATAAATGGAAGTACTGGTAGCTTTAAACCAGCCAGATGGGTTTATTACAACCAGTAGCGTAAATGCTAGTGACCTTTGAACAGAGGCAACTTAGAGATTTAAGTAACCTCCAAAGTTGTACATCACTGTCAAGACAAAAGTTTAACCTTACTTGTATATGCAAGAAATAGTAATTAAAAAATCAGACCATAGGCTCTTTAAAGAGGACAGCTGGTTAAAGGGGAGCAGCTACACTTAGTTGTGGCTAGGAATCAATTTAGAAACAAAAATATCACTATCAAACTAATATAAATAAAGTAAAAATATCATGTTATATGTAGTTAAAAAAACCCAGAAAGATTAACATTGAAGATTTTATTTTTGTGCCCCAAAACCTCAGGGTAACAAGTCACTCCTCAAGAAATACTTTCTATGGAAAAGGTTGGTTGTTCTGAAGAGGCAGCAGTAGAAATACTCAACATGAAGGCTTGAACTGGATGACAGCTGACTTTTATTTAAGGAGATGGATATATTAAAAGCTATCAGTTAAACAAAAAGTTTCTCCTTCTACCTCCTGCAATAACCTAGCTTCTCTCCACTTTGCCTTGTAGCTACTCATGTATGTATGTTGTGGTTTGGGTCTAAATTGTACGAGTCCTATTGTCAGGAATAAACATGCTTGACCAGTTAACAGAGCAAAGTGTCGAAGACTGCCCATACACTGCGCTTCTGAATGGCTCAGTGAAAAATCTCAGTATCCAATAATCCTGTTGCATGTTAATCCCAACTCCTGCAATTTATTTGAAGAACGGAATTGTCTATATTATTTAATATAGACAATAAATTATATAGGTTTAATAAAGTCAAGCTTTTCACAAGCAAAAACACAATGATGAGAAAGAATGATTTCGTGGGACTAGATTAAAAATGAAAACACAGCAAGCATTTTATTTCCAACTTAATGCTATGGTTTCTTGGTGGTTTTTTAGTGAAAGTGTGGTGTTTAAAAGCACATTTCATTTTCCACAATTGTTATGTTATTTGTTGCTAACATTGTTATGTTAGCGATCTTATTGGATGCCATTCACTTTATTGTTGTTTTTAGAGATTAGCAACTTGAGTGAAAAAGATATCCTTGTTCTGCGTCTTGACTTGACTGATAGAAGCTCTCATGAAGCTGCAACCAACAGTGTTCTTAAGCATTTTGGCAAGGTAAGGTGTGCTTCTGGAGTTAAAAATTCTTTTTATTCTGTATCTTCTGTCCTTTCATTTATGACATTGCACTTTTATTCTATCGTATGGTGAATTCGCCAGTGCCTACATCTTGCTTAAGTTTCAGTGTTAAACATGCCAAAAAGTACCTAAGTTCTCATTCCTTCTGTTGCTTGCTTCTGGGTTTCAGCAGGCTTTGCAGCAATGAACAAATAATTGCTGGTCATTACCAACAACTAAAAAATCGCTTGATGTTACTGAATTTCTGGACCACCTGGAACAATCCTCAGATATATATTTAGAGTTCAAAATTGTGTATGAAAGTCAGAACCTTTATTTTGTAGCTTCAGTAATGCATGTAAATTTGGCTTCAGAGCCATATGGGACAAACCCAGACACCAGGCACAATTTCCTTGTTTTCCTTGGTTTTTTTGCAGTTTTCTTGATTGCTTATTCAGAGTTAAGATGGTAGCAGTCAGATCTAACCAACATGAAGTACAAAGTGCAAAACTTCAAGACAGGCCTTTAATCAATCTGCTGGTATTTTGATTTCACAGTGAAATTATTGGTGCAAGATTTGTTTCTTCTGTTCTTTACTCTAGTTGGTTTCTAGTTTTGCACAAAACGTATTTTCAGAGGTCACCTTGAAGGACCTAAGCATTAAGTGTTATTTGCTACAGTGCAGCTGGGTTAAAAAATGTTGTGTGGAAAACAACTTTCCAGTTGCCAGTGTTGGCATCAAACGCTGTATTCCTGTTTTGACGACAGCTCAAAATTAGTCAGCCTTCAATTCAAAGGGGAGTCTAGTGGGGGAGAGGAGCTGCTGAACCTCTTTCAGCAGCTGATAATCTTACTTGTAGAGGGAAGACAGTAGTCCGTTAACAATTGCCTGAGGAAGTGCAAATATTAAAGGAAATTTTTATATTAATATATTGTTGCATTTTTCCTGAGATTGATGTTTTGGTCAACAATGGTGGACGTTCCCAACGCTCTCTGTTCGTGGATACAAACCTGGATGTCTACAGTGCCATCATCGAACTCAACTACCTAGGCACAATCTCTTTAACCAAACATGTCCTGAATCACATGATCCAAAGGAAAAAAGGAAAGATTGTTACTGTGAGCAGTGTGATGGGTATCATGGGAGCTCCTCTTGCCTCTGGGTACTGTGCCAGCAAGCATGCTCTGCAGGTAAGTTGAATATCTGAGTTTGTGTCTTGTGGTGTAGTAGACCCACATCAGTTAGTGCTGTGGCAAAGGACTGTATTCTGTGCAGGAAACACAAGTCTCCCCTGAAGTTGCACACAGAATATGTAACTTTCTCAGGTTCTGAAAATCCTTTAAAATTAATTTGCTCTGAATTGTGAAATATCTCAGCTTCCAGTGTAGATTTATTTTCCTGACTAAAATTCAAATGCCATCTTAGTTGGGCCTAGCCACTATGTAGTTATATTCCAATGTGAAACACAAGACTTTAGCTTCTGGCCTTCACATGAAGGAATACCCAAATCAGAAGAATATTCTGTTGTATGTAGAAGCCCTAATATTCTCATCTTAATTCAGTTAGGGAGGAAAGATCACTGGTGAGAGTTTTAAGACTACAGGAAATCTTTAGGACAGTAAAGTGAGAAAAGTGAGTGATAAAGCTCAGAGAAATGAGAATTCCTGATGTAGCTGGGAACATCTGAATGAATTTTCCTAACAGTTGTGAATCTTGTGGTGGTGTTAAGAACTGTCAGCTCGTAGTGTCTTAGGAAGTTATCTTCTGTATAACACTTCACTTTCGATATTGCTTGCTAAGAGTTTTTGAAAGTAGTTTCACTTGTATAGAAAAACATAAAAGAAAAGCTCAGAAAAGTATAAGGGAAAAGAAGAACGCCTGTTTCATTGAGGAATCATTTGTTTAACTAAAATTTATTTAGACATTTGTCTTCCACTACTGTTTGACTTCCTGCTAATGTATGTTTTGGTCTCAGCAAAATGAGCATCAGCTGTGCTCAGTGATGGTTTAAAAAACTGGTGCCTTCTTACTCCCTGCTGGATTTAAGCACGTAAACAGAGTAAATAGCTTTCTTTAAGCTACGGGATCAGTAACTTTTGGACAATTTGACTAAAACCAACAAAAATGCAACAAGTGGCTGACACTGGAAAGCCACTAGACACTTGATAGAAGTAGATGTAGAAGACGGTGACAGGTCTCTGCTAATAAGATTTTCAGTTAGTAATGAGGAGAGATCTGTGCTGTTCATTTGAGTGAAATTGCCCCTTAGAGGCCAGCTTTTGGTTTAAGTCTAGTAGATTTAAATTAGAAGAATGCAATGAGGAGAAGCATGAATTCCCTTTTTGCTCCTTTATTAAATGTTCTTTCAGTTGAATTATCTTTTGGGTGTGGTGTACCTGGTCCAAGCATGGCTAATTAGCTGCAGAGCACAAGGAATTAATGTGTTGCTTTAAAAATTCTCAGCACTCTGAATCTCATGTTAAGATAAGAACATGGAAGAAGCTTTAATGAGATAATTTACTAAAATTTCCGGATTAATTAAAAATAAGCTAGCTGAACTGCTTATATCTTTGTTAGATTCTACCTCTGCTCAATAACCAGGCTACACTCCAAACCTCCTTTCTTGTTTATTTCACAGTAATTATGTAAATACTTATTGCAGGTGTTAAAACATGTGATTTGCAATATAGATTTCGAAAAGACTCAGTCTGAGAATTTCTTGTCAGTCTGGAGTTATGGCTAGATGTTGGCTTGAAACCCAAAAAAACTAGGAAAGCTTTTTTGAAATATCAAACTTCACCAGTACGGTTCAAGTAAAGGAAGACTGTAGGAATGTAGGAATCTTCAGATAGCCCAGTAGCCCATCTCTGGTGATGACCAAAAAGAAAAGAGAAGGGGTAGGGCAAAAATTAGACAAAGCCAAAGTGATGCTTTTCCTATTGTGTTTTCCCAGCATGTATCAACCTTTATTCCAAGATCTTAATGAAATGAAGACTGCATTTTGTGCCCATCTGACATGAATTCATGGTCATGTTTTGGGTTATGGNACAACTCTCTTTGTTCAGTTTCTGGTCGTTAGGGGAATTTCTAAACGTTTCTGCTGTAGTAGAAGTCTGTTCAGCCTTGTCTTCTTCAGCATCTTCTAGGATTTGGTCACAAAGCTGGAAAGGCCCAGAAATGGCTTAAAGTAGTTCTTGTTCAACAGACCTTCGTCTGCATGTAAGAGCTGGCGTCTGTCTGGGCTTGGGGGAAGCACTCAGGCTCTTCCCCTTTGCACTTGAGTTCCTTTACTGCTCCCAAATCTGGGTCTGCCCCTGCCTGAGTTTAAAGAAAAGAGAGCACTTTCTTTTCTTGCTTAAGAATTTTAAGCTTCTCTTCAGGGAGGAAGTGGAGGAATTGCATACCAGCTGCCTTTGTATATCTGAGATAAGTGCTGGGGTTAGAGAACCTGTATATACTGTAGGTAGAGCCTCCAGAGGGGACTCTTCAGGAGGCTCCGTTCAGCAAGTATCAGCCAGGATCTGGGCTGAGCAAGTGTCCTTGGCCGTCCTGTGTTGATGGTGAAGACTGCACCTCTTTCATGGTGCAGAAACTTGGAACTGCAGCACAGGGGAAGGAGGGGCCACACAAACCCTTTGAAATGGCGGAGGATGGCAGAATGCCCACAGAGCAGGAACAGGGGCTTGCTGTGGTCTCTGGCAACGCGCGTTTCATGTTTACAGGCTGTGCGACCCTTTAATGAAACAGCACTGACTTTGACAGTGCTACTCAAACAACACTCTGAAAAAAGTCTTAGCAGCCCTGTGCTTGGCTACTGTGTAGACAAGACCTCCAAAGATAACATAGGATCACTGGACCAATACTCGGATTTTGGTAGCTTGCAGCTTGCTCAGGTCAGCAAGGCTCCCTTTGTAACGCTTGGAGAGAAGCAGCAGTCTGAGTGCAGGTTGCCAGGGCCAGCATGCTCTGCAGGAAGGTGTCAGAAGTTGCCCACAGAGCTGGCTACTGCTGTGTGCCTTTGTGTGGCTACTCAAAACTGCGGGCAGGTGCCCCTTTTTAGGTAGAACTTGGATCCCAGAAGCCTCCCACCATTTGAGCAGGTGTATGTGCTTTGTCACAGGTGACTGAGCAATGTTTCTATCTTCCTTTCTCTCACAGCGTTCCCAGACACACACCCTTCCACCTCTTCAACTCCTGGAAGTGTATCTGGAGTTTGTCTGCTTCAGGCAAAATGGGAGTCAGTTCTGTTCCTCCCCAAGTCACCAGGGAGTGATAAGGGAGTGGGAGCGTGGGCTAGGAGAGCCCTTGATGGTCCTGCTCATGAGTTTAGTGTTGATGGAGTAACTAACGATTGCCCAAAGGAGGGAAGATAGCTGCGTAGGCTGCTGTTTAGGCTATGTTTCTAGGAGAGCCTGGACTTCCCGTCTCTGCTGCAGTGAATAGGATGCAAAACATTCCTGTGGACACGGAGCAGTACCACGTCTTCCCTCACCCGAGTGGCCATGCTGATTGCACGCGCTGACACCTTCTCCCCTTTGGGGTCTAGTGTCTCTTTACTTGTTAGTTTTCCCTCAGCTGGAGTGATGGCACAACTTTCGTGACAGGACTGCACAACTTGGGTGTTAAGGGGCTTTTCTGAGATAAGCCGGCTCAAGACCCCTTGGGAAAAAGAGGGGGATGTGGCAAGTGCAGGTTGGGGCTGTGGGCTGGAGTAATGGGTGAAGCACAGCCGTATTGGTGCCACATCTGAAGGTGTTCACCAGGGCTGGAGGAGGCTCCCCTCGGGGCAGGAGGTAATCTAGGGGAGGGCCCAGGTTTTTAATCCAAAACAACTGCATGGCTGGCAAATCTGATATGCTTTCCCATGTGTCCAGAAGCAGACATAAAGACCCTGGGCATATAAGTGTCTTTATGTTAGAATTTACTCCTCTAGAAGTGATGTGTCTCCAGGCTTTGATAACATGCTCTGAAGATCCGGTACTAGATAGTAGGCCTGCAGGTACTTACAACTTGAAATAGGTGGTCAGCGTTTTTACAGAATGTAACTGCAAAGCGTGTATGCAATCTAATAAACTGGAACTAGTTACCAGCAATTGGGAAATTAGAGACCATGTTCTTGGTCACAAGTGTGCACCAGCGTGCAACTCATGGACTAGGTTTAGTGGATTGCGGTGTCGTCACAGGAGCGTATCGGACTGATTTTATCCCTGGGTTGCAATTTACTTCAGAGCTCTGGATCAAGCAGCTCTCTTCCTAAACTGAACGGGATTACTGAACGGGATTACAAATTGCAAGTTTTTACTACAGTGAGAGGAGTTTATCAACCAGTGCTCATTCTCTGTCTCTGTTGTGACACAAAATTATGTCTTAGAGTAAATACAGGGAACTGTTGTTGACCAGATCAAAGATAATAAATGATGTGGAGTTTGCCAAATCGTAGCTCTGCAGTGCTTGACCAGTAACTCTGGTGGGAAGCACCCTCCTGAACTGATCATACTCCCCATAATAATTGCTGTCTGAATGTGCATTGCCACAGAGGTTAAGAAAATTTGTATCCTGTTAGTTTAAAGAAAATACTTGCAACTTTTGTAAATTCTGGTTTAATTTAGATACATCTGTAGCATATTCCTGAGCTGAAATGAGATTTATATCTATGTGAATGCAAATTGCAAGCTCTGCAGTGAATTCAGTGGTGCCAAATTACCCCCTGAAATATCAGGGTGCACCCTTGACTTAATCTGCTGAAAAGTTTTCCTCCTCCTCTTGTATAAAACCAGTGCCACTTCCTCAGTAGAAACAATTTAAAATCTTTAATCTTGCCAGGAAGGGCAATTCACTTGCAAATGATCATATCCACAGTATTGCTGTTCTGACGGTTGGTGGCACTTCCAGTACCAGAACGGTGAGGCTGAACGCCTGTGGCTGTGGCTAACTCCAGTGGGAGCTGACAATGCGCGGTACCGCCAGGAATGAGCCCCGGGGTGCTCCGTCAGTGGGACTTGTCCTCAGTACAGGGACAGCAGAATCTGGCTGTGGTTTAGAGCAATTACTGCGTATTTGAGAAGTCAAGGTTTGATTCTTCGGTGATTTATGTATCAATGATGTCTATAATTGCAGATAAAATTTTAGCTTAGCCATTGAACATGGGAAGTCAAAAAAAGCAGTAGGAATAGCTTTTAGTGGAATACTGCTAGCTTTATGGCATAGAATTGAAATGAAAATATGTAGTCTGTTAAGCCTTGCTACATGTGGAAATATGGCAAAGGAGATTACATTACAGTCTCTTATTCTAGGGTTTTTTTAATTCTCTTCGGACCGAGCTGACTGACTACCCTGAGATTAGTATTATCAACATATGCCCAGGACCTGTCCAGTCTCAGATTATACAAAATGTCTTCACGGAGAATCTGTCAAAGGTAAGGACCCAGTTCTGTTGTGATAAATTCAACTTTTGCTGCAGGTCCAGCAATCCTTCTGTGGTTTTCTGTTCTTGCTCTCGTAGCAAAAGCCAGCTTCATCTTCTTCTAAGAAATGCTTTGACTGGTGCAGACCTATGTGTAGTCTTGTAATTCTTTGAGGCATCAAGTCCATACCAAATGAAAATGAAGTCTGAGAGTCGCTCTGCCTTCTCTCTGCCAACACATATAACCCCAAGTCTAGTAAAATTTACCGTACAGCCACCCTGCTGTGGTTTTAGGGGAAAAGCCAGGATTTTCTGGACACAGTTCTACATGCAGAATCCTGTCCTTTCTGCACAGGTAGCTTTTTGTTTGCCCTGGTCACGATGTCCCCTGTTCGGCTGACGCTGCTGTTGGCAAAATGCTGGAGTCAGCTGACGGAGGCACGCATTCTTTTCCTGTTAGTGGCTGTTCAAGGGGAAAAAGCAAATCCTTACAACTGCGCAATTGTCTTTAAGAAAGGCCATCTAATAAAGTGTCTGGCAAAAAATTGCTACTGTGATACATCAAAATGTAATCTGTCCTAAATTCAATCAATGTAAAGCTCAGGATAACCCACTAATGGGGGCCGGGAGGGAATCTCCCACTTTTAAATTGAGTTCTGAAGGGAGTTTTGGCTTGCAAAACTTCATACTTCTGTGAAAGAAAAGATGTACTTTTTGAGCAGTCTGGAATGCTTGCAAAACAAATTCCTCAAATTTCTGCGTGCAAAAGACCTAGGAGAAAGACTTAATCTGACCAGAATTGCTTTTGCTCTGGAAAACAGCAGCGGTTGACAGAGCAGTCTGTTCCTGCTGGAGTGAAACGCACATAAACCCACAGTGCTGTGGCTTACATTCAGTAAGCGAAGGGTGTGGGCAGGGTGTCAGGCCAGGCATTCCTGCCACCGAAGCAGCCTGTTGCTTTTCTCTTGTTTGAGGCGGCTGCCCGCGGAGCAGAGCTGGCAGGAGCATTTCAGTTAATGGGGAATGTGGCCCCATCTAGTAACTTGTTAAGTGAATGACTCGCAGCATGTAATGGGGTGGGAGCTGGGAACAGGAAAGTTCCCATTTCTCAGAGCCCTCAGTTGCAGAGTGGGTAACTCGTAATACATCTACTTCACAATACAGTAGAAGCCATGCTGAAGCAGGACAGATTTTGGAGATCTACTTTTTAACCTTCTTTGACCCATCGATTGGGGCATTAATTAAAAGGCTGCTTTATTTAAGCATTTGTGCTACAGGAAGGTGGTAAGTGTCCCCCACCGAAGACTTAGCATAGTGAGGGATGGGGTCCCCAGCCCCAGTCTCTGCTCTCCTGGCTGGGTCATTCTACTGGTGCACTGTGGAGAAACTGGGGGGGGTGCTTGTGTTGCACAGAGCCTGTCCCTGTCTCTCCCACAAACACAAGTCCAGTTCTAATCCCTCCTCACTCTCTCTCCCCTCCAGTCCATAGAGAACAGCGGTGATCAGTCCCACAAGATGCCAACCGCCCGCTGTGTCCAGCTCACCCTGGTGAGCATGGCCAATGACCTGAAGGAAGCTTGGATCAGTGACCACCCCTATCTGGCCGTTTGCTACCTCTGGCAGTACGTGCCCACTTGGGCTTGGTGGCTGATGAACAGAATGGGCAAGAGGAGGATACAGAACTTCAAGAGCGGAGTGGTGAGTTTTAGTCCTCTCTCCTCCAGTGCTTGCCTTTTTTATTCTGCTGACAGACTCTTTAGACATGGGAATGTTGAGATTGCCTTTTGGATCCGTTTCTTTATTCCCTCCTCCTCACTTCCCTAGCAGCTGATGCCAGGCCAGGCTCCATCACTGCATGCCTGGTAGTCTGGAATTGCTGCAGCGTGGCCACCTCACAGAACAGCGAAGTCAGTGCATTGTATAGTGCCAAAGGTCTTGCTCTGGTCTGCAAATTCAGAACTCAGCATTACCGCAGAGCTGAGCTATAAGTCATTAGTTAAGTTATTTAATGCAGCTTGGAATTAAGACTTGAAAACAGTTCCCTTGGTTGTGTCTAGTTTTCATATCAGAGAGAGAACCTGAGCACCTCCCAGGAGCACGTCAAGCAATACTGCTGTGTGTCAGGGCTCTTCACTCACAGTTACATCCCTGAAGACAGTGTTCTGCTCTTGTAATACTGCTTGCTAGATGGTACTTGTCTTACTAGGTTTTTGTTTAACTTGGTACAAAAAAAACAGGAAAATCCTCTAAAAGCAGGAAATGCAAAATTAAGGGTGGCACCTGCAACTTCAAGCTTCCTAATTCCACACTGTAACAGCCCGCTGTCACAGTCTGTGTCAGGCAAAGTAATGCTGTGGGCAAAGGACTTCAACAAGGGTAGGAAATACTGATCTAATGTGCTCTCCTCCAGGATGCTGATGCCTCTTACTCAAGAAAGAAGAAGTAAGGACAGACGTGTACGAAATCCTGCTTGTGCTAAGGCTGAGAAACTTTTTTCATACTGCATGACAGCAAACAAAAGCTTTTTTTTATCTCTTGTACCTTTATCATCATGTAACTTGACAAATCTATGAAGCTGTATACACATTCCACTAAATAAAATCTCTTTTTAAACCTGTTTCGTGTCCAACTCCCATAAGCTGAATTATTAAGATTACAAGGATTGAGATAGAGAGGCCAGGCAGCATTATTTTGGTTTTCTGCTGCTATGACATTGGCAAAAACTTGGTAAGCAGGCTAAAAGTTAAATACCCACAGGATCCTGTTTCCCTCACTTTCATTCCTCATGGACCTTCGGCAAAAAACACACACAAGTAGAAGCTTGTGATATAAAGAGTAAGGACATACAGTCTGTGATTTAAGCATTCCGCTGGGAAAAGGAGATTATATTGCATCCTTGCTGTACAGGTGGTCTGAGAGAAAAATGTCTGTCATCATCATGTGTATTTAGAGTTAATCCCTTAACTTCCAGCACAACGTTTAGAAGTACTTAGTCTTTAGGTCTCTGGGGACCACAGCCGAGTCCACAGCCCTGGGCCTGAGGGCTGGGCAGCGCACAGCAGAGCAGGGGGGAAGGGAGAGGGCGATGGTGGAACGGTAACCCCTGGCGCACTTAGCCGCGCTCTGAACCCGGCACGTGCTAAAGATAAAGAGCATCACGGAGAGAGGGTCAGGGGAAAGTTCTGTAGCAGAATCGCCTGTAACTACAAGAGGGGACATGGTGGTAACGAGAAACCCATTTCACAGGCAATTGCTTACAGCCAAGACAGCAGGGCTTGTGTCAAGGCTGACTTAGGGCAGACATCACAGGGCAGGCAATTTAAGCATGAAATAGATGCCAGGTTCCCAGCTCAGTCAGAAACAGGCCCTTCCGACCCCAGCAGCGCTGGTGTTTGGGTGCTGGACAGGTTTCTCACCAAGGATCGTACTTGAAATGTTTACCATCCCGCTGGCTCCCCATTCAGCCATTAGCTAGAAGTACCTCTGTAGCGGTTAATTCAGCTGTACTTACAAGGCTGGTGACCTCCTGCCTGTTGGCAGAAGCCTCAGCAGTGTTTGGCCGTACCTCAGGCCACACACTATCCAGGTAAGAAAAACTCCTCTATGATTGAGGGATAATAAAAGAACCACCACCCATTTCTAAATTATGGAATGTTTCCAACCATAGCAAAAAGTAAGTTGAGTGATGTTTTTTAATGTGACACTTAAAGATGGAAACCACTGTCTTGGAAAAAAAACTGAAAAACTGAACAAATGATGACAATTGTCTCATCTCACGCTGTTGTGGAAGAACAGAACGATCATTTCACTTGCTCACACACCAGTCCCTGCACTGGGGTTTGTGCAGTGTGCTAAAGGGGCAGCAGTAGGTCTGCATGACAAAACGCAGCGACTCGGAACACACCACACACCTGCAGACGATGTTCCCAGGATGCTTTATCTCCATCCTCTAACCCACAGAGATGTGGCAGTAGGGTACACAGCAGGCAGCTCACTCTCCAGTTCCTCTCCTTTTTCACCACAAAACCAGCCTAAGCCTCGGTGCTCAGAGGTCACCGCTCTTGCTTGAGCGAAGGACAGCGCTGCCAGAGAAGCAGACACAGCCCCACCTTCCTGGGCCACGCTGTGGCCACCACCTGCAGGAGAAAGAACAGCACGAAGGTGTGACAGCAGCCATGGCAGGGGGTGAGGAAGTTGCTTCCTTTGGAGAGGAAGCTGATGTCCAAGGAAAAAGCAGGAAGTAGAAACTTGCCAAAAAAGGACAAAGCATTTGCCACTTGAAAACCTCACTTCCCTGATGCCTCGTTCCATTAAAGTGATTCCTGTTGCTTTATGGTACACGCATGGGGCCGAGGCAGTCTGCAGGCCTCGCATGGGTTTTTGTAAAGGCTCAAGAAAGGGGATGAAAACCCTCTAGTAAAGATTTACAACTCTTTAAAACTGATCTCATTAAATAAAGGTCGTCAAAAGCCAGAACGAAGGTGTCTTACACTTACCTTTGTGTGATGAACATCACAATCTGTAAAACAAGTAGGCATTGGTAAGGATTAAGGGAAGCTGATGCACACAGCTGGTTAAAAACGTTCCCAGTAGTCACACAGGGAAGTGATGGGGGCGGCTGTCATCAACCCAGTCCGAGATACTCCATAATCTCACTATCAGCAGATACTACACGCTTAGGAGAGGTGCAGACGAGACCAGGCTTGAAGGTGCTCTAAATTCCTGATAATTAAAGAAATACTCCAAAGCAAATGGGACGCGGTTCAGGGATGTGCAGACAAACCAACACGCTTCACAGGGGCACTCGGCTGCACAGACTGACGATACAGAACAAGAGGCTGTAACTCATGATTCTGCCAAAAAAAGAGAATCTAATGAGGGCTACAGAAAATTACAACGTGAGCCGGGGTCATACGGTTGCAAAACCTTGGAAGGTGTGAACTGGCTCAGAACATCCGTGAATGAGGGGCTGTAGGAGGCCCGGCCTGCAGCAGCTGGGACAGGGTGTCACAGCAGTTAGAGCCCAGCTCCACATTCCTGTCCACACACAGGAATTCTGCACGTCAGTAACTCCGTTCCTCCACCTGGTTCCCATCAGGATCTCTTGCTGGGCCGCCAGGGCTGGTTACCAGCAACGCTTTTCCAGAAAGCTTGGTGGCAGACGGAGAGAACCAGAGGAAAGGAAGAGAAAAGCATCACAGCTCTCATTTTTTCTGAAATGGTTTATTGAGTTTAGAGAAGACAAAGAATGAGGGCAGAAATTATAACCATCTTCAAATAAAAGACTGCTGCTGAAAAAAAACAAAGTAAGTAAATTTTCCATGACCATACAGAAGACAAGTAGTAAGAGGCTTACAATAACGCAGGGAGGTTGAATTAGATTTAGGGAAAAAACCAAACTTCCCAACTGCTGCAAGAACAGCAAAGAACTGGAGCAAACTACTTGACAAGTTCATGATACTCCTGGTATTGCAAGTTTTAGATCAAACATTTGCCAGTCGTTCCTTTTGAGAGGGAGCAGAAGTAGGTTCTCTCTAAAAGCCCCTTCTAGATCAGTTTCCATCGCTGGTGCCAGGCGAAGGAAGGTGATTTCAGGTTATTGGCAGTTTGTTATTTGTGCTGCCACACACCAAACAGTCGCCACCTAAAAGCTGCTTACATCAATGGTGTGCGCGAATTCCATCTTCTATATTAGAGCATCATACCATGGAGTTTGACAGGTGTTTCCTTTTCCCTTCTGAATTCCACTGCACAGTTTTTATACTTTTTCAAAAAACATTTATGGTCACCAATCAAAAGAAATGGCTAACAGCCAAGTAATCAGCATGCTCCAAATTACACAACACTGGGTGTTCTGGATGAGTTCTAACTCAGTTACGGAGCGGATCTGATTTAAATTGACTCTACAGGTTAAAACCGGACAATAACCTACACCCTGCTCGGTGTACACCAGCCGTAACCACCCTGCAGCTACTCATCTACAGCGAACACACACTGATGTGCTGAAGACTGTAGAGAGGACCCAGACCTGCCTCCAAGGAGACCTGCAGTACTGCAAACCAACGGCCAAACTCCATTCCAGCCTCCGGTAAGGCTAAAATAAAGAAATTAATTCCATCACAGAGAGCTGCATTTCGCCCCGCCATCATCAGGCTCTCGCTGTATTTGTGGAAGACTGGTCAGTGACACAGACATGAGCTGCAAGAAATTCACGTATATTTTTTAATATATATATATATATATAAAAATCCATGGATATTGGAAGAAGGAAATAAAATCAATCTATTTGAACTTAAATTCCTTCTCTCCCCTAATTACACGTTTATTTCATCAGTAGGTCACACGGGTTTTTCATGTGTCAGAATGCACAGTTTTGTTCTCTTTGCCCCAAAACCAATACTTTGGTAAAAATCATCCCTTACAACTTACTTCATTAAAGCACAGCTGGTAATTTACTACAACTAAGGAAGATGAGCCAGTCTCTTGTATTTTGACAATTCAGTTCAATATAAAATTGCCAGAATAAAAAAAACCAAGAAATCATATAAATAGTTGTATGTACACTTTGGTTGCCAACTCCATGGTTGACGGTACTACAGTGAGCTGTAACCTGTCAGTGCAAGTCACCTGTCCAACTATTAAAAAGAAAAAAAACATTAAAAAAATCAGAATGCACCAAAAATAGTTAACGATCAGAATTCTGCTGCTCTTCTCTAAACTGAAGAAGAGAATTTCAGCATGTCCCGCCTGGTCAGCCTCACAGGCAACGGTGTCTCACACGTTCCAGCAGCAAGAAAACAGTTCAAAACTTCCTGCCTGCTGAAGGTCTGTCCAGCACCATTTCCATGCCAGTTACCTGCGCTGGCTTGGCACTGCCATCCACACCGCTTTGAGAGTAAAATCTTATTTGTAGTGTATAAATGTAGCATGAACATTTCATTCCCAACATGCAGATGAGAAAATAGAAAATAATAATAATAATGTGCTACAGAGGTTCTAGAACAAAGGCAAATGGAGAAGTTCAGAAGAATAAATGGGGTAGCCAAGAGGTGGGTCTGCAGCTTGCACAGTCAGGTTTCGCAGAAGAACGGGGTGTGCCTGGATGCTGTAACGTTCTTCATCATCATTTGTAGCATACAGCAGCTCCCAGGACAGATTTGCCCACTGACCTCGCACAGCTTCGTCATTAAGTTTTCCCACTTGTACTAACAATTCCTGAAGAGTGAGGACTCGCCCAGTGTAAATTCCCTTTAAGAACAAACAGATCAAAATGTTCAGTACATTCTCCAAGCATTTTGGTTACAAAGCACTAAATCAAGCTGTGGGGCTACACACCATGGGTATCATCCCTTTAAAAATGGTAAAGTGTATAAACTAGTCTCCTCAGTTCAACTTTTCCATCTAGGAAGATAGTCAGGAAATACTGCTGCATCCAAAGAACAAGGCGGCGTGATTTTCAACAATAGCCATGTCAGCTCCTGTCTAGTACAAGCAAACTCTGGTTGCACAGCCTTCATGGTTTGGAACATAATTAAAAAGATGGAAGAAACCTGAACAGTGGAAAATAAAAACAAATTTTGAGCTTGCTTACTAGTCATTTTTCTTCTTACCATGTTTGGGTCATGTCCCAGTGAAAAAAGGTATGGCTTTTCCTGAAGAACTGCTTGCTGCCACTCAAGATCCGATACCAGTCCAATGTACCAGTCGTTTTCATATTCCTCCAGATAGTTAACCAGCTCCTTGAAGTTCTCAACCGGACCCAGGCTTGCTTTGTCAACCATAAGTTTAAAAGTGTATCTGAAAGGTACAGAGCCATACAGTAAGTAGCGCAGCAAACAACAGGAGGAAGAAAACCTCTTCAGGCTAGAAAAGGCAGAGAGGCACCCGCAAGTGTTGTCAGGCACCAGGAACTTTGGAAGCCACCGCTTGTTCGCTGAGTCACTGAGGCAAAAGTTAGTACGGGGATGCTTTTAGCTCACCCAGACGTAAAACACATTAGCTTAAACATCCTTCATTCACCTCAAACACCGTTACTGCTGCCTGATTGCGGGACGTGCCAAACATCTAACTCTATCACAGTTCTCTTCGTTTATGGGGACAATGAAAACAGCTGGTTTTTACCCCACTTAACACAGCGGATTTCCAGTGTTGGAGGCAGCTGTTGTGGGGACGAAGGAAGGAACCTCCGTATGTATCAGTCTTCGCTGCCTGGGGTTACGGGCAATATTTATGGAGGAAGAAGCTACAAATACATTCAAATGATACAGTTTCAACATGAACTACTCAGAGAAGTGATACTTACTTTCAAAGCACAGGACTCTATACAATTGTTAAGATACGAGGGAATATTTTTCTTTTACCTGAACGCTTTCAATGCAAGTTGGAATAGCTCCGGTTTGCCAGTTAGCCAGTCCAAACCAACAGACCACGGAATACCACCAGTGTACGCTCTGAACACATGGCTCGGGGCAGGCACGGTGTTATCCAGTCCAAACAGACCAAAACAACATGACAATACTCCGCGGATGTATAAGTCTTTCAAAGCTTTATCTTTCATAAGGTCTTCAAGTAAATTAGAAGGCTTTTCTTTCAGATGAAAAAAGTCGAGCTGACTCAAAATGAAGTGGTACCATTCTTCTGGAAACCTCTGCCTCATTTCATTGACTTTGGAAGTAGGCACTGGGGCTGTTCTCCATTCTTCAGGAATGCTCAGTAGCTCTGAGTAAGAGCAACTAAATGCAACCCGAGGTAATACTTCCTGCTGTTTCCCTTTGTCTACAGCAGGAAGTCCAAGCACAACAGCCCTGTGTAACTTATCTTCTGGTGACATTTCTTGTGGGACATCTTGGCTCTGTGTCTCTACAGATCCTGGAATAGACAGATGTAATTTTGGTGCAGTTCCCCCCTGCCCAGGTTCTTTTCTGTCTTTCATTCTGGGTTCAAGATCAAAAATATCACTATCATCAGTCCAGTCCTCAATTGTATCAACACTAAAACTATCTTCTTCCCTCAGAGGCCTGGATCTTTCTATTGCACTGCTATGCTGATTTTCTGGAAATGATCCTTTTTTGTTCTTGTTGGCATTGCCTAGGCATTCCCACGTTTTTGATTTTTTATAACAATACTGGACAAGCATCCAGACAAGCACTTTAATGAAATCATCTTTCAGATGCTTTAAATTCTCATGAGAGTCAATTATTCCAGATAACACATTTCTGGCATCGGAATACAGCCGCACAGGTAGAACAGTACAAGGAGTCAAAATGTGTCCAAAATATTGATTAGGAGAGAGAATCTTTGTCTGCTCCTGATGTTCGAAGGCCGTTTCAAAAATTTCATCAACTCGGTGAGCTTCAGCAGCATGACAGGATGTTTCCTGCAATTCTAGCCCCTAAAGCATAAATTAAAACAATTTGGTTTTAGTCTTCACCAGTACATATCCTTAAATGATAGCAAGCTGTCTTCTCACAACCAAATTTTTCTGAACAAATAAAGATACGTTCCATTGTCAATACTTCCACTACTCAACCTACAAATCTAACTAGAAACAATAGTAACAGCAAGGCACTCGCTACAATATTAGACACAGATCTGTGTCTTAAAAAAATAAATCTTTGCCTCATACAGTTCTTATCAGACAGATTAGCAAAGACGATGTGTCACAAGATAGATCAAAAAAATTCACATCTGCTAAGCATGTCAGTTGCAAGACCAGTTAATATAGCAATATCACTCATCTTAAAAAAAATGACCATAACATCAGGTAAATTAGTTACACTGTTGAATTATTATACAGAAAAATGTCTGCATGATATCAAAACACGTCAGCCCTCAGCATGCAGTTACCTTAATGTTAACACCACAGTATGTGAAGCCTTTTTCTAGCACGAATATCCACATCAGTCTGTCTTGAAAACGGCACAAGTAATGTGATCCAGGTAGAGAGAGACCTAGCACAGAAAAAGACAAAACAAAAACTATAGTATTACTGTAGCATTATGTTGCTGAAAACCTGAGGAATTCAACTGCAAACACAAAATATTTCTGCACCAACATAAAAAATCAGTTAAAACTGGCTACCTAGTACCCTAGTATCTTAAAGAACAAGCTGCAAAGCTAGATCTTGAAATTGTAGTGGTATCCTTGGAAAAGCTGTGGAAATCTGGGAAATCCTCACAGGGCTGCAGGACTACAACATTCATACTGGACCAGGGTTAAGCAACCCCACCCTCAATTCCCTTCATAGACATGCCTTTCATGATTAAAGATAATCTTTGGCTGCATTTCGAAGCGCACAGTTCCCACTAATGTCACCTGGAGATCTAAAATTGTTATGACTGACAAGATCATTAAAGAGTTGTCATCTAGCACAAGTACCTTAATGCCCCTATTTGCTGTGGAGTATGACACTTATTTGTTATGGGAGAAATAAATGTAACTTAACAGGATTTGTTACCTACACCACCAGTTCCTTAATTGACTTATCTGTATTGTATTCCAGAATGATTACAAAATATCTGTTAGGATGCAAACCCCAGAGTGTAAATGATTCTGCTCAGGTGTCAGCTCACCAATGACATAGTATCACACCCATTCTACAGTTACATAGGGGCAGAGAGACAGAGATCCACACTTTCAAGAGCACCTGCTCATCTTTAAAGATTTGTGAATCGGTACATGTTGAACACTAACAGCAGATATAGTAGAAATCATCTGTAGTGTTTCTGAAATACCTCAGCGTGTGTGTGTAATAAAGCTGATCCCACTGTTTTAAGTCTGACATCACCAAAAATACAGCCCCACAAAATAAACTGGAATTTGAAAATCAAGTCCTGAACAACCTCAGATCACACATCTAAGTAATTAATACACAAAAATCCCACAATCTGGCTGTCACTGTAAAAATGAGATGACACTTGTGGCCAAAAAAAAGGTAATTTTTCTCTCTTCTACCTATTTAAACAAAAAGTGCAATGTCAAACTTCCGATCAACTGGTGGTTATACTCTATTTTTTTTAAGTTATGGCCTACTGTCAACTTCTCCAGTACAACGGTGCTGTTATTAAGCATGACATTTGCTGCCAGTTTATGACCTGCTTCTGCTCTCACTCGCATCTAAGTGATCACTCACTTGCACAGCGAATTTTTATTTTAGAATGTTGTAAGATGGAATCAGTGAAACCAACCATTAAGCTGTAGTTAAAATTTTAGTAACCTTTCTATCCCACTGAGCTAATGAAGTGCATTTTCTTGCTAACATTTTGCAAAGATTTTAATTCTTTTCTTGCTAGCTGTTAAAGCTCCTTTACATAGAAAAAAGTATGGTTTTAAATTAAAATAGAGACACACTAAGTGGTACCTCTTCATTTTGAACTCATCTGAGAGCACCACATTTTTTCTTGCTTGAAGACATTAATTCACAGATTTTCATATTAAAGAAGAGACTTTTTCTCCCCTCCAAGGCTAGTGTTTAAATTATTTAATCTGAGGTATACCTGCCACCATAGTCATGATGGCAATGGAGAAATACATATCTATAATATGTATAGGTAGGAGATAGACAGATATGACAGATAAATTACAGACATATATCTATTATATACATAAAAAAATACATAGGCTGATGCAGCAGGCAAACTGAAGTGTTTCTCCTCTTTAGAAGAAAAAAGCTTCCTAGTTTTATTTTTCTAATACCTCTACACCAGTACTGAAACTGCAGCAAATGTAAAGCACTTGCACATAATCTGCAGAAGAGCATGATTAAGGTAAACTTCCACTGTCTTCAAATATTAGTTGATTTTTTTTCTAGTCATAAGCCATTTTCCAAGAGGTTTATGTAAATATTTGCCTCTTGTCTAAGGGCAAAGATCTTTTGATTATTTAGGTTACACAAAGAATGTTTCTTAAGAAAACAAGCTTGCAATTTTAACAGTTATTCTGTCTCCAGCTGGGAAAAAGACTCTGCATTTCTTCACCTCTGTTTATAGAAGGCTGTGCAATACCCATTCATGACATCTTTCATAGGCTTTAAGGCAAGAAGTCCCGTTACAACTCTACCCTAACAAGATGTGACATTAAGTCTTATCAACTAGTTCAGTTCTCAGCTGTTTACTGCTAGTTAGGCTATATCATGTATTTTACAGACATCCAGTCCATATTCACCATACCTAATTAACACAGACAAATTAGCAAAATCACCTTCTGGATCCTGAGTAATGGGGTTGATGCAGAGAAAGATGCGTATATACACAACCCCAAAGACACATATATACACAACCGCAAAGAACAGTTTGACAGACCTCCTTCTCTCTGTTTAGTATAAAAAGATTAGGATTGATACTATTTCATCACCATTTAGTTTCTCCTTATTTTAAGGATAACAAACCACAAATATTTTCTTACAAGAATGTAACAAGTAGAGATGTATGAGGATGAAAGTAATCACTTTTTCCTCAATTGAACAATCTCTGAATGTCAGATTTAACCTACACCATGAAATGTGGTTTAAATCAGATGCTACTATTCTTCTGTTCTCCAGCAAAATCATGTTTCCTAAAATATTTAGCTATGTTCCTTCACAGTGTTGCCAGCACACCTACCTAGGCTACCGGCTGCCAGCGCAGACTGCAGAGCAACAGCCAGACTCGGAACCATCTGCTGGTAGTACACGGTATCGGAGCACACACATGCTGTAGCGCCCACAGGTCCCGGCCAGCTTCGGATAGGCCGAGGAAACCCAATCAAAAATACCGGTAGCGTGAAGAGCGGCAGCAAAGGAGAAGAAAGGAGTGCAGAGACAGCAATGAAGGTCAGCAGGATCGGGAAGAAAACGACATTGAGCGTGACTAAAGTAGTGGTAGATTTGCGACGCTGTTTTTTCTCTGTCCACGATGTCAAAACAATAGCTATGGCAAACTGCAACTTTGAGACAAACTGAAGCAGTCGATCCCGTAGGATACCAACCTGCAAGATACATAGAAGCAGCATGTTTATTTGTGTCCTGTATTATATCATATTCAGCACTGCCAAAGCTGCCTTATCTACAATTTTAAGAAAATTAAACGTTACCATCATTGATCGTTATTAGAGTGCATATCTTAGTGCAGTTTTTCAGCCTCTGTTTGCTAGGTCCTGAATTCTGTAATTCTCTAATATGGGAAGGCAAGGAAACAAAGACTTTAAGTGGCAACTATCTGCTTAAATTTACAATATGACAATTACCAGCAGGAGTCTGATTCCTGTATCAAGGCTCTTGTTCCACCAGAGGTCTGGATTTAACACCAACATTTGTGCTATTGACACAACTACTATGTCCAGTAGGGCATTTTCTGTATTCTGCCAGACCTAAAATAGAAGTATGTTAGACATACATTTAAAAATGTATTTATCTGTCTCTGTTTTCATGACCTGGAATATTTCTTCCAAGTCACTTTAACACTTAAAGCATGTAGAAGAGAATTTCTTAGGCTATCATATTTAAAATTCAAATTACCATCCTAAATATTCTTGTGAATCCAATGCAAACAGACACAGAATGAAGATTTTGTAGCGAACGGTCTAGTGACAGGAATGCTATCATAGCAAACGGAGATACTGTAATTGAAATAAAAGAAGCAGTTATTTCCTTTCAAAAACATAATTAAAATCCAGAGGTAAGCAGTTCTATTGCAGAATGGAAATCTTAGGGTAAAGAGAACTCTTCCCTTCATTATTACAAATTCCTCTTTGCACTACACTTCCAGGACATCAAACAGCCTATTTGCAATAATGGCCCAAGATGGCAAACATTTATGTCAAAGCTTAGTTGCTACTTACTATTAGTTTGTTTGTTGTTTGTTTGTTTCCCCAACAGAATGGAAATATTCAAATAAGTAAAAATAAACATGGGAAGAGCACTCATCAATCCACTTCCCCAAAACTGATGCTTCTTTATGAAATTAAATAATTTCGATCAAATTTTGGTTCCCCAAAAGTAGATGCATTTTCCCTAACCTAGCACAAAAGAGACTGTTCCCTTTACTAGCAAGTTGTAAAAACCAAATATTTAGTCAGCTTGAAGACTCTCAACTCCCTTTTGTTTCTCAGTACCTTTAAAAAAAAAAAATCTAAGACATTTTTTCAAAAGTGAGTACTGATGTTATAACTAAAATCCTTTAAAACACCTTGCTTTCTGAGCTGGACTTTTAGAAAGCTCAACTTTTTAGGTTTACTCCTAAAAAAAGAAATAAATAAAATCACTAATCACTTTCAGGTATTCTGAACCAGTAATTCTGACCTCAGTGCACAATTTAGCAAAACATCAACAAGTACTTCTATCAACTTGGTTTTTCTTGGTTCATTCATAGAATCTTGCACATACAGTAATTCGAGTGTTGTTTCAATCTTCCTACAAGCATCATCTAACAAACAATAGACAGCGTGTATTCCTACCTAGTGTTAGTAAAATCCTCCTGACACCACCAACTTTCATTAGCCTTCTTTGCTTCTCCATGAACACAGTCACAGTCCTGACATCCTTTGGATAAAAGGGGTTTCGGAAGATTCCAAACAAGTACACCCTCTGAATCTCTCTAAGAATCCATATAATTGTAAGTAATATGATCAGAATGTAACTCACTATAGCCTGAGGACTGACTTTGGAAAATGATGAAAAGCCTGCAAACTGATGAAGCAGGCTAGCTTCTATGAGAGTAAACGTCAATACAGTCAAATAAAAAATAAATTCCCTCCACCCAAATTGTATTCTAAGACCTCTGTGCATATTTTTAGATTTGCTGGAGGTTAAATGGCTGATCATGGTGTGTTTGAAGGCAAAACCAATCTCGCTTAGGTTAAGACTCAGTATGAACCCAAATCCAGTCATGAAGAGGACCACACCGATAGTGCTGGGTATGAAATACGATGCTATTGCTGTTCCAGCAGAAATGAGAAACATTACTAATAACCTGTGAAGGAGAAAATAAAAAAGATTTGCTTGAAAAGAAAAAGGTTATAAACAATATTGATATATTTTACAACTATATAAACAAGATTTACTTTGCGTTACTTGACATAGGTGAACCTCCTAGTCCAAACTCCAACAGTTGTTCCATTCCCCACAGAAAAAGTGCATCAAGTGGGGGCAGAATTCCCACTGCCCATAAGAACGGCAGAAAAAGAAATATGATGTGCAAAATCTGGTTTGTCTGTTCTAGAATGGGTGTGTTGACAGCAAACCTGGATAAAAAGAAGAAATGTATGTGAATTCTGTGAAGGAAGAGATAACTGATGTGTGGGAAGGCTTTTTAACTACTACAGCAAATCCAGAAGTATAAACATTACATATTCTATTCACAAAATCTCAAAGGGTATCTTTTAAAAGGAAAAATAAGGACAGAAATTTATGCTTGGGGCAGTAATACAGTAATTAGGATAATTTTTCATTCAAAAGATTTAAAGCCTTCAGATTACACGAGTCAAGCGACGTAAGTATCCTAATTGTTTTGATACCATTCTGATAATACACTCAAGAAATACTTGTGCAAAAACAAAAGGCCCAGACCTCAATTATTTAACAAAAAAATGCTAAGTATTTTTTTCAAAATTACAAAAGCAAAACCTTATGCAAGTCTAAGACCCAAGATGTAAGCGTTAACACTGAAAGAACTGGCATGTTGCTTGTATGCTAAGATATAAACTCTCTTTATGAATACAAAATGTTATTTTCTACATTGAAGTATTAAAATCTTCTTGTAAAAATGCAGAAATCAGTACTAGAAATCTGCATAAATTCTAAGCGATATATAGTTCACCATGCAGCTAATTAACTTAAAGGTGGACTGGTAAGATATTTGGTTCTCTCTACTTCTTAAAAATAAATAAACCTCAAAGGAGTTTTGTCAGGACTTTAAAGAACATCTGAATTTTCGCCTCAGGAAATTAGATAAAAGAATTTGGCATACAAAACCACGTGTATAATTCTCATATCATAGTTGAAGAGGCAACTAGGGTAAATCATTAACAAAGACATCTCAAAGCAGAAAACTAATAAAAATCAAACATGCTCTTTTAAAAACGCATTTGAAGTACCCCAAGCATAAAATAAGTACATGTGACAAAGTGATATAAATATCACCCGACAGGGAGAAAGAATACATAAAGTAACTGTAAAAGCATCTTCCTTCAAGAGATTCTCTAAATACTTTAGCTAAGACGTTCTTCTGGAAAGTGAAAATATAGACGTCTCCTATTTGTAGACTGATACAGTTCTTTTGTATTACAAAAGCACTTAAAAATCCAAGTTCAAAATCCATATAACAGAGAGATAGCAACGTTTACATTTTCTTATCCATTCATTAAAACCAAATTGATTGTGCTTTTTCTGCATCTAGTTTATAACTCTCTGCAATCACTTCGCAGAGACTAAATTAAAAAATATTCCAGGATGAAATCTGGATATAAATCCAGTGCTCCTGAAATTTGCAGTGTTTATATCTATAATTCCAGGTCAAGAACATGTTTTTCAAAAACACACTCTTTAAAAAAGGATGTTGATGCAAATGCTTTTATACAAAAACACTGAAATTGACACTAGATGATAATTTTAGCTGTCCCTTACTTAGAAACTGCTCTTCCTAATTATGCACAGCGTAGAACATCAATTTTTACCACATACTCTTCTAGCTTCTTCCTTTATAGTTCCTACAGTTGATTAAAATCTCAAATTAAGTTTTCCTCAGAAGAATCATTTCATCTTTCTCATTAAAAATACATAGAACAACCATTACTTTAATTAGCTAAATGCTGTATTACGTTTACCTGTGTGCAAGATCCACTGCAATAAAGACAAAAATGTAGAAAGGTCTCATCAGAGCAGTGATTTCGTAAGTATCCAGTGCTTGGAAAGTAGCTGTTTCGGTAGCTGTATTTATGATTAACGAATACTCTCCTATACATATAGTCACCCATCCAAATACAAAGATCATAACAGTTCCTCCAATGTTGCTATACAGCAAGGTTATTCTGTTTGGCAGCAAATACCAAGTTCCCAACCCACACAATACCCCTGCTAGAAGGGAATGAAATACAGTGTTGATTATATACTTCTTGCCAGAAATAATAAATTTTACTGTCTCTGAACCTACACAGCTGGAAAATTCAAACTCATCTTCATCTGTTAGAGTATTCTGAATTTGCATTCTTTCTACTGTCACTGTTTTCTGTTTTGCATATAGATTTGTCATCTGAAGAATAAGTGCTGTAGCAAACATCAGTCCTCCTGAAAGTGCTGCAGTACAGTAGTCTTTCATAACTCCTAACTGGTACAAAAGTGTTCCTACTCCTCCCAAAACCCATGGCATCAAGAAAAGAATAATCTGATTCACATATATGTAAGGAGGGGCACAATAGCCTAATTTAAACCGGGGACCTCCCAGCACAGTCTGTGGAAAGCGCTTCAAAAAGAACTCCTGTTTGTAATCATTCAGCAGAGGTACATCTGGACCCATTCTTATTACTCAGGAATGCTGGATGAAAATCATTTTTCCTGTAAGAAAATAGAGAGAAAAAGAAAGAAACATTACTGAATCTGGAACTCAGAACTTATCCAGGGAATTCTTTGGTCCTGTTTTCATTTACTAAGTTATAGTGGAATTCTGACATGTTAGAAATAGTAGATATAAAGCACCAACAGAATCTGCTAGAAACTAGCAAACACCTAAAGAAACTACTAAGCAAACACTTAAAATAGGAAAAACATTATTTATTTTAAAATAAAGAATATATTCACGATCTGAAGCTTTGGGTAACAAATAAAACATAAAATCAGTTCTTGGGAGATGATAAAACCTACTCATCTCCACACCAGAACACCTTCCTAAAACTGCATTTTTTTTCCCCGTCCAGTCTGATTACAATCACTTCTTGCCACAGATCTCTAATTCAAATTAATCCTATTAAGGATCTTCATAAACAAATAGAAGAGTCAGTGATTTCACTGAATAGCCATGTAAGTGCAAAGATACAGTCACATCAAGGTCCCTGTAAAAATCAAAGCCTTATGAAATAAACTAACTGTAAAAAAAAAAATTATTAGTAGAAATGTTAAAAATTGTTTTCCGCATCAGTATTTTTACTGTCCTACACAGCCTAGTTGCAGAACAGGATCTCACTGTACTAAGCACTACACAAGACATAAAATAAACAGTTCACTTTCCGCTTCCTAAAACATAAAATAAAAAAAAAACCACAATACTTGTGATTTGTAGCAAAATCGGCATATATTCTTGTCTGTCAATGGAGAAAGATGAAAAGAGGAAAAAAGATACCTGTAAACATTTACAATGAACCATCAAATTGAAATCGGATATGACCACTCATTTAGACATGATCAGGCAATGTAGAAGTAATGAATGTAAGAAGGTAACTATGATATTCAAATATAATTTTATGCTATTAGCAACAAAAGCAAGAATCCACAAATGACAGGTAGAAATACTCAAGCTAAGAAACAGCGATATAAAACAGCACAAAAATGCAGTGCTAAAGCACTTCATTAATAACAATTCTAAAAAAAGAGATGCTGGTATGCATTTGGAGTTGCACAAGTACTGAAAAGCTTTCTTCTATGGGACCTGTACAACCTGATGAATACCTATTAGCCATCATTACTGATATATTAAAAATTAAAGACTTGCTGCCATGGCGTTTCCAAACTACTGTGATCCCTTCTTTTTACAATACTAAATGCTTTTAGGTGCTTCTGAGACCAATTTACTCCTTAATAGTTACCAGTCACTTGACTGTAGGTAGATACTGGTCATCACAGGACTAAATTAGAAACAGTGCAAATGAGAGAGATTAGAGGCACATTATCACAACTGGAAATTTGCATCCAGGGTCCACGAAGTCAACACACCCCACAATGAAAAGCAGGACCCCACAGACTCCGTAACTACTCTCCATGTAGGCTGTGGAACGGTTTTTTTTTTTTTTTTTGCTTACAAACTGGAATTTTTACACATAGACTACTGACTATGGAATATTGAAACTACAGAGGGTTTTTTTGACATACTGTTTCAAGTCACTGAAAGTTTCTTAAGGGAAGGAGAGGGCAGCAGACAGTCCTAATGGAAAAGACACATGTTGACAATGGAGAGTGGAATTCATTGCAGTCAGCTCAGGAATTTGAAAATGTAACAAGGACACACACAACTAAAACCAAATTTCAATGTAATTAAAGAAAAAAAGAAAAGACAATTCAGCCAAAGTCGTTTAGAAAAGAAAAGCTGCTTAGAGGGCTACATAGGCATGAAACTAAGTTGCTCCGAAAGTTACACAGGGTAGAAGATTCTTATGCACCTAAATGATACAAGCTGAGTTTTTAAAAGAGCTGTAGAACCATAATGTCCATACTTTTGGGGCAGCTGTGGTTTTCTGCTCTAAGAAGGGCTATTTTTGTTTCAAGTTTGAGTATGCATTTGTATTTGTCAGTTTATATTGCTAAAAAAATGTTAACAAAACACTTCTCTTACAGTTTCTGTGTAAACAATAGACATTTCTGTGTGAGACAAAAAAAAAAAGATACATAAACAATATAGTTCTACTTGGCTATACTCCAAAACAAGCCATAAAAAGATGTGAATTTATTTACAAATGAAAATACTAAGACTGAAGCTCACAAACTATGGAAATAGAAATACCCTCGACTATCCTCCTGGCTTCAAAATAGTCAGGTAGCACATAAGGACTTCAAAAAGGCACTCATGTGTCTCTTGTTATTTCTCTGCAGAGCCCTAGCAACAAGACTCCTCACATAAGTGAGTGTTTACAGGACCTGGCTTCAATATACATTCCTAACATACAGGACCGGCCCAACTTTGACAGCTTGCCTGGTTACCCAAACAATCTGCACCACAACAGCTTGTCATCGCCAGCACTGATCCACGCGACTTCAATACTATCAGAACAAGGATGGTAAAAGGACTTTAGCACTACAAAGTCATTTAACATGTTTCCCCTCCCCCCC
>VXBO01003548.1:0-14074 GCA_013400135.1 Rhinoptilus africanus | reverse complement strand
CAACCAGTTTTCTACCCACCCCACTGTCCATTCATCCGACCCGCTCATCCTGAGCTTCCCTATGAGGATGCTGTGGGAGACCGTGTCCAACGCCCTGCTGAAGGTAGACCACATCTACCGCTCTCCCCTCATCCATCCCTCCAGTCCCACCATCAGAGAAGGCGATCAGATTAGTCAGGCACGAACTCAGTCGCTCGCCTGCCGCCAACAGCATCAAGGTTTTTTTGCCCTGGGAATTTTAACTCCTCTCTAACGAGAAGTCGTGGGGTTGAAATGGGTTTGGTGTATCTGGGCAGGAGCCGCTGGGTGCTGGGCGTGGGAATCGGGGTCGGCGCGGCCCGGACGTACCCGAAACTTGGTGAAGTCGGAGTACGTGGGGTCGTAGGTTTTGTGATGAGCCTCGAGGAGGATGTCGATGACTTTCTGCTGCTCCTCCGAGAGTTTGGGCTTCAGGCTCTCCTTGAGGGCCTCCTCCTCCTTGCGCTTCAGTATCATCTCGCGCTTCCTCTGGACCTCCTCGTCCGTCAGGATGACTGCAGGGAGAGGGAAAGCGTCAGAAACAGGAATCCCCATCACCTTGCTAATCAATCATTAAACCTGCATCAACCCCATCCCGCTCCTGTCCTCGACTGCCGGGTCACGGCTTCCTGCAACGAGACCGAGACACTTTATAGCCCATTTGGCTGCTTTTAGGCGAGGACCGGGTGCGATAAGCTCACGCCGCGACCTGGCTGTTCGCTCTGTGCTTTGGGGTGGAAGAAAAAACCTTCAATCTGCCCGAGGCAGCGGGTTCACTTGGCCCCAGCGCGGCTCCTGCGCCGCTCTCGGCGCCCGACAACAGCGGGAGCCCGATGCGGCAACCGCTCAGCCTCCGTGGCCGGCCACCACGCCGCAGCGGCCGGCGGCGGGGCGACCAGCAGCGCTTCTGCGGCATCCCGAGGATTTTTAAGCTAAAGGGACACGTAGACACACCCGCGCTCGCAGTTTTGGGTATTTACGGCTTGTATTATGGGTGACAGCCTTCCTCAGCGGCTAAGGTTGGCCATACGCAAGGCTGTTCCCATTTATTTAGGGAAGGGGAGCACCCGCAGGCAATTTGGGTTCAAATCTTATCTTNGTTCTCTATACACCTCACTGTCCAGTGTGACACACTGAAGGGTGTCACAGGGTTGAAAGAGAAGAAAAGCAATGGGGAGCCACAACCATCTCTCAGGGCAGCAACGCCCCATCCTTGTAACAGAGTCACGCGTCCACAAAAGCTCGTTAATACACACTAACCATAGCCAAAAAACCAGCAAAGCCCATTCCTCAAGACGTCATTAGCCTCAGTCATTAAAAAAAACCCCAACCCCGAGCACGTTATCTGATGGGAGGCAGCTTTCTGCCTGCCTTGGGTGGCAGAAAGACGCGACGCCGGGTGGAATTTGGGACGAGAGGTTGGCGAAGGGCAGCGGGAGCCACGGTCACAGGGCTGGAGGCGAGGAGCCGCTCGCGGTCCCCGCTGCCGTCTGCCACCTTCAGCCCACGGCGTTTTTCCAATACATTTTCAAACTTGCACAATCTCAGCGGGGACGTGAAGATCTCGGAGGCAGGGGAACGACCGGCCGAAAGGTCGCTCCCACGATCGGCACGTTACGGCCAGCACAGCGCGACGACTCGGGGAGAAAAATTAGGATTTTGACATCTCCTGTCCCGGTTCTTATCAAAAAAGCATCGGATCCACCTGGGCGCCGCATGGGAGAAGCGAAAACTGTTCATAGATGGGGCAGCATCTGTGGGGAAAGAGCCACGTGGGGCTGGGAATGAGGATGGGGCAAAGAGCTGAGTGCTTGGGCTGTGGCCACGATGGTCAAAGTCTTTGCCAGCATGGTCTGTCCCGAGCATCGGGGCTTTGGAAGGGAATATTGCAGGTGTTTACACCAGGCAAAGCTCAGATCCTGCAAGTGAATCGGTCCGGAATTAGGAAACATCCGCAGGGCGGGAATTGGAAAGAAAAGGATGTTTCTGTGTTGGGGCAAGACTGCAAGGGAAATCTCCGTGGGATTTCCCACCCACCTCCAACAGATTTGGGACAGCGAGGCGGCAGCATCCCTCGCTCTGGTAGGAGATGAAAAGCAAAAGCAGCTCCCAAAGCATCCCTTCGCGGGGGAACGAAGGCCGGCGAGGCCTCTGCTCCCCGCTACGGTCCCCCGGGGCAGCCACGTTGCCCTACACGGCATCCACGCCACGGATCCTCCAGTTTCCCCGTTTCCCAAGGCTGTTCCAGAGCTCGGCACAGCACGTGGGCTGCGCGATGCTGCCAATCCATTGCCAAACTGCCAGCGATGTCGACACAACCCGACGTGCTCCGGCCAGCATGTCCCAGGTTTGGCGTTTAATGCCCTGATAGGACTTGCTGGAGCCCACGGGAGAATAAAAGCCCAAGGAAGCCCGCCGTAAGTGTTGAAATAAATCAGATAAACGGGAGTTGTGATTCCCTTCCGGCTTGTCCGGTGTGGTGAACGGCCGTGCCGTGCCACAGCGGTACCTGTGCAGGCCAAGGCACAGCCCGGCACCGGCGCGGCGGGCTGAGATCCGCCCCGGCGTCGCTGGTGAAACCGTTCCCGGTGGGGCCGGGGAGCAGCAAACCTGGAGGGCACCTCGGGCGCAGGGAGGGCTTCTCGGCAAGACCGAAACATGGGGCAGGGATGTTAGAGTCACAGGATGGTTTGGGTGGGAAGGGACCGTAAAGCTCCTTCCATTCCACCCCCTGCCCTGGGCAGGGACACCCCCCCCAGCCCAGGGGGCTCCAAGCCCCGTCCAACCTGGCCTTGAACCCCCCCAGGGATGGGGCAGCCACAGCTTCTCTGGGCAACCTGGGCCAGGGGCTCACCCCCCTCACAGCCAAGAATTCCTTCCAGTATCTCCCCTAAATCTCCCCTTTTTTGGTTTCAGACCCTCCCTCCTCATCCCACGGCTCCCCTCCCTGCTCCAGAGTCCCTCCCCAGCTTTCCTGGAGCCCCTTGAGGGACTGGAAGGGGCTCCAAGGTCTCCCCGGAGCCTTCTCTTCTCCAGGCTGACCCCCCCCAGCTCTCTCAGCCTCTCCCCACAGCAGAGGGGCTCCAGCCCCCCCAGCATCTCCGGGGCCTCCCCTGTCCCCGCTCCAACAGCTCCGTGTCCTCCTGATGTCCCCAGCACTGCAGGGGGGTCTCACCCAGCGGAGCAGAGGGGCAGAATCCCCCCCTCGCCCCCTGCCCACACTCCTTTTGATGCAGCCCAGGCTGGGGGGGGGCTCTGGGCTGCCAGCGCACGTCGCCTGCTCGTGTTGAGCTTCTCACCCCCCAGCACCCCCAGGTCCTTCTCCTCAGGGCTGCTCTCCAGCCATCCTGGGCCCAGCCTGAAAGTCCCAGGGAAAAGGATTCGGCTAATTGTACTCACGAAAGGAGGGATGCTGCCATCCCATCCCTGCCTGCCTCGAGGGGGATGTCCTGGTTTGAGGGGGCATAAGGAATGGTGGAACTCCCCACGTCAGGGGAATATGGGATCGTGAGGCGGCTCCACACCTGCACCTTCCAACTCCAAGATCCCATCTCCCGCCCCAGATGTGACCTCCTCCCGAACGCCGAGCCCGAGACGTCCAACCACAGACTCCTGGCACCATCAGCGACGTGGCTGAGCCTTTGTGGGCTGCCCTGACCCGGAGTCCGTGCGGAGGCGGGGATAACGTCTGCCCATCGCTCCCAGCCCCACGCTGGCCCTCTTGGCGAGACACCACAAGNCGGCTCCCCTCCCTGCTCCAGAGTCCCTCCCCAGCTTTCCTGGAGCCCCTTGAGGGACTGGAAGGGGCTCCAAGGTCTCCCCGGAGCCTTCTCTTCTCCAGGCTGACCCCCCCCAGCTCTCTCAGCCTCTCCCCACAGCAGAGGGGCTCCAGCCCCCCCAGCATCTCCGGGGCCTCCCCTGTCCCCGCTCCAACAGCTCCGTGTCCTCCTGATGTCCCCAGCACTGCAGGGGGGTCTCACCCAGCGGAGCAGAGGGGCAGAATCCCCCCCTCGCCCCCTGCCCACACTCCTTTTGATGCAGCCCAGGCTGGGGGGGGGCTCTGGGCTGCCAGCGCACGTCGCCTGCTCGTGTTGAGCTTCTCACCCCCCAGCACCCCCAGGTCCTTCTCCTCAGGGCTGCTCTCCAGCCATCCTGGGCCCAGCCTGAAAGTCCCAGGGAAAAGGATTCGGCTAATTGTACTCACGAAAGGAGGGATGCTGCCATCCCATCCCTGCCTGCCTCGAGGGGGATGTCCTGGTTTGAGGGGGCATAAGGAATGGTGGAACTCCCCACGTCAGGGGAATATGGGATCGTGAGGCGGCTCCACACCTGCACCTTCCAACTCCAAGATCCCATCTCCCGCCCCAGATGTGACCTCCTCCCGAACGCCGAGCCCGAGACGTCCAACCACAGACTCCTGGCACCATCAGCGACGTGGCTGAGCCTTTGTGGGCTGCCCTGACCCGGAGTCCGTGCGGAGGCGGGATAACGTCTGCCCATCGCTCCCAGCCCCACGCTGGCCCTCTTGGCGAGACACCACAAGGGCAGGAGGGGAAGCCACAGCCGACACCGAGGGCAGCCCGCGAGGATGCAGCCGGCTGGGCGAGGAGGCAACGCCACGATCCCGGCCAAAACCAGGGGCTTGGAAGCGCCGGAGGATGGTGTGGAGCAGCGGGAAGGCAGACTCGCTCCGTCTGCCGAGGAAAGAGCAGCCGAACGTAAAGGAAAACTGACGTTTAGGAAGCATCAGGCATGAAATGTGTTCGCTGCAGGAAGTTTGAGCGTTTCGTTGAAGCCACTGCGCCACCATCCAGCCCCAGGGGGGCAAAAAGCCCCGTGGTTGTTCCCCCAGCCTGGCACGGCCGCCAGGGTGAGGTGGCATTCGGGGTCTCGCTGGGACAGCGGTGGGGGCTGGGGACAGGAACACCCCTTGCAGGAGCCGCTTTAGGGCGATTCGTGGCTCAATGGGGGCCGGGCAGCAAAAGCAGCAGTTTAACGCGCTGCAGGGACGAGGCACAAGCAGCGGGGCTGGGAATCGGCCCCCGAGCAGCCCGGCGGGGCGTTGCAACCCCGCTTAACGCCAGGGATGGCCAGGATCGCTCTGCACCGGTGCACGCAGTAAATACCCGGGATTCACCCTTTAAAGCCGGGGAGCGAAGCCTAATTCATCCCTGCTGCTTCTCCCAAAAACGCACCTTTTTTTTCTCCCCCTGACTTGCCCCAAACCCCACCTGTGACCGCCCCGAGACACCTTTGTCATCGGAAGAGCATTTCCAAAGGCAGCCAGACCCCCGCAGGTGTCGTTGGCAGCACAGCCAGAGGGGACAGGGATGGGACAAGGGGTGGCAGGGCCAGAAAAACCACGTTGCACGCCAGGAAGACAAACGCTGCGATGGCCGGAGGCGGGGAGCGGGATGCCGCAGGCTGGCCGGACGGTGCGCGGCTCCTCCAGCACGTGGGTTTGCAGGGGAAGCAGCGAGGAGGAAAGCTCACAGCGATGGATAAGCGTCAGCGATTTAAATCGCAGGTCCCGGACCCACGTCAGAGCAAGCGGCAGCAGTTGCAGGGACCCCGATGACCCCTCTCCCCCCGCCAAGGCGGTCGCGTCTCTTTCCATCACAGCGGAGACACGGCCGACCGAAGCCTGCGCTCACACAGATTTCAGAGAGGGCTTTCCAGATGCTCAGCCCTCGCCGCCTTCCAAGCCTGCGCTAATTACAGAGGACGCTGGATGTTTTTAGAGCATGTGCTTGGAGCCCGTGGGGAGCGGAGGCGCTTGCCGGCCAGCCTGCGAACGCTGGCCGCCGCCAAGCGACGTTTCCCTGGATGGCCACGGCTCTTCCCTCCCTCTCGTGCTCCTGCTTCGCCTCTGGGCCAGTCTCCGGTGTCTGCGTTGCACAACGCCGCCGTGCAGCAGCTCCCAGGCTGGGGAATAACACATTCCACAGCTGGGACAGAGGGGACTTTTTTCCGGCTGTTCGGGGAAGCGGGGGAGAGCTGGAAAGGCCACCTCCCTCCTCGCTCGCCCTCGTCCCACACTCCCACCCCACCGGCTCCCCCGAGCACCTCTGCTCCTCTCCTGACCCATTCGGGAAATTCCCTTCTCTCCACACAATCGCCTTCCAGTTTCTGCTCCTCTCCCCGGCTCCGACACGACGGTTTGGTGGGTTTTTTCTCCTCCCTTTTGGGGATTTTCGGCGCTGAGATCATAAATAGAGCCTCATGGGGAGGATGCTGAGCATCAGCTGCTCGTGATTACGACCAGATCCCAGCAAGCCTTTTCCTTGGAAAATGAGAGTGAAGATCCACAGGGTGCTGACCCCAGCCTTGCTGCGGCACCGGGGAGGGAGTTTAGCTGCAACCACCTTCACCGATGTCCGAGGACCCGGCCGTGGACGGACAAACCGCCCCAGGACGCGTCTGGGGACTCTCCCAAGGAGATTCACCGATTCCCGGCTGCCTGGCACGGCCACGAGCACAACAAAATTCCTCAGCAGCAAATAAGGAGAAAGGGAAAGATTAAATTCAATGCTGTGAGACCACCGCAGCCCCAGGGAGCCCGTGGGTCCCTCCGGCCGCTCGATTCGGGGATGTGTCATTTATCTCCCTGCAACACCTATGGAAGGTGCAGGAGAGAGGACGTGTCCCCCGTCCCTGCGGGAATACGCTGCGAGCACGGGAGAGCTGTTCACGGCTGGGGAAAAGGGGCAGAGCCGCTGAGAGGTGAATCACACGGGGTTACGGGTGGCTGCGGAGCCCAGGGCCATCTGACGGCTGGTCCGTCACGGCCCCAGGGGACGCACATCCCTTCCCGAGCTCCAAGCAGTTGGCAAAAGGCAATTTTGCAGGGCAGAAGGGCTAAATTCAGCATTTTGGCACCCAAACCAGCACCAAAGCAGGCAGGATAGTCCAGCAACAAGCCCTTCACCCCGCTTTAAAGTACATTCACGCTAAGCATCACCCCAGGAAAAACCGGCGGCAAGCGGACAGGGCAGCTGAGACATCCCTAGGCAGGAGACCTGCCCTCCTCGGAGCCATCCGAAGGGAAACCGCTCCGGAGAGTGGCAAAAGGAGCGTTCCCAATTGCCACAGCTCGGGTTGCGAGGTGGGTTTCTCCCCCGCCGATCGCCCCGCAAAGCTCACCCCGCGCTTTGGCTATAAGATAATAAGGCTATAAGATAAGGCAGGCGGGAAAACCACAACTATTTGCTAACGCTGGCTGCGGGCGGCTTGGGGTGAATCCAGGCGTTGGGGCTATAAATCCTGCTCCAGCCCGATGGCCGTGACCTCGGCTGCTCTCCAGCTTCCACCTCCTCCCCTCCTCGCTCCCTCCTCTGGGACAGTGGCCGCCCCGACGCCGTCCCCAGCCCCCCGGGGAGCGCCGGTGGGTCAGGGCTTTTGCCCTGTAGGAATTTCAACACACGCAGTCCCTTCTCGTTGTGCCCCCAGCCCATCAGCGCAGCGTCTGGTCCTCAGGAGAGCACCCTCAGCATGGCTGCGCTGCCGCAGGTTTGGGGGTTTAGGGCTGGAAACGACGTCTAAAAACCATCCAGACCACCCAAACACCCCACGTTCCAGGGATGGAGAAGGGTCTGCCTGCACCAGACCCCAAATTAACGCGGGCACGAGGTCTGCCGGGCTCTGCCCTCTTCCTCCTCCTCTCTACCCCCATCTCACTCCCCTCGTTTCAGCTTCCGACTCAGATCCCATCGGCAGCGGGGTCAAACTGGCCCAGCCTTGCCCATGGGGCTCCTCGTCACCTTCACCGACAGCCTGGAGAAGACACAAAATCCCCTCGAGAGCTTCCAGATCCCTGATTCGACCTAAAAATAACAGCAGGACTCCTCGTTCCCCGTCATTTAACCAGCAGCAAAGTCCGCAGGATGGCTATTTTTAGTCTCCTTAGGTTAGGTTTTTGTTAATCCAGTAACAGTTTGCTAACGGGGTCGCTTACAAGTTAACTCCGGCGGAGAGCGTGGACATTCCTGGGACATGGCACATCCCTGGGGCCCAGCCCATCCTTGGAACCTGGCACATCCTTGGAACCCTGGCACATCCCTAGGACCCGGCACATCCCTGGGACCCGGCACATCCCTGGGACCCGGCACGTCCCTGGAGCCCCGCACATCCCTGGGACATCCCTGGAATGTGGCACATCCTTGGGACCCTGGCACATCCCTGGAATGTGGCACCCCTGGGACGTGGCACATCCCTGAGACCCTGGCACATCCCTGGGACCCTGGCACCCCTGGGACATGGCACATTCCTGGGATCCTGGCACCCCTGGAATGTGGCACATCCCTGGGACCCTGGCACATCCCTGGAACGTGGCACCCCTGGGACGTGGCACATCCCTGGGACCCTTTCACATTCCTAGTACCTGGCACATCCCTGGAACATGGCACCCCTGGGACCCTGGCACATCCCTGGGACCCCACACATCCCTGGGACCCTGCACATCCCTGGAATGTGGCACATCCCTGGGACCCTGTCACATTCCTAGTACCTGGCACATCCCTGGAACATGGCACCCCTGGGACCCTGGCACATCCCTGGGACCCCACACATCCCTGGGACCCTGCACATCCCTGGAATGTGGCACATCCCTGGGACCCTGTCACATTCCTAGTACCTGGCACATCCCTGGAACATGGCACCCCTGGGACCCTGGCACATCCCTGGGACCCCACACATCCCTGGGACCCTGCACATCCCTGGAATGTGGCACATCCCTGGGACCCTGTCACATTCCTAGTACCTGGCACATCCCTGGAACATGGCACCCCTGGGACCCTGGCACATCCCTGGGACCCCACACATCCCTGGGACCCTGCACATCCCTGGAATGTGGCACATCCCTGGGACCCTGTCACATTCCTAGTACCTGGCACATCCCTGGAACATGGCACCCCTGGGACCCTGGCACATCCCTGGGACCCCACACATCCCTGGGACCCTGCACATCCCTGGAATGTGGCACATCCCTGGGACCCTGTCACATTCCTAGTACCTGGCACATCCCTGGAACATGGCACCCCTGGGACCCTGGCACATCCCTGGGACCCCACACATCCCTGGGACCCTGCACATCCCTGGAATGTGGCACATCCCTGGGACCCTGTCACATTCCTAGTACCTGGCACATCCCTGGAACATGGCACCCCTGGGACCCTGGCACATCCCTGGGACCCCACACATCCCTGGGACCCTGCACATCCCTGGAATGTGGCACATCCCTGGGACCCTGTCACATTCCTAGTACCTGGCACATCCCTGGAACATGGCACCCCTGGGACCCTGGCACATCCCTGGGACCCCACACATCCCTGGGACCCTGCACATCCCTGGAATGTGGCACATCCCTGGGACCCTGTCACATTCCTAGTACCTGGCACATCCCTGGAACGTGGCACCCCTGGGACCCTGGCACATCCCTGGGACCCCACACATCCCTGGGACCCTGCACATCCCTGGAATGTGGCACATCCCTGGGACCCTGTCACATTCCTAGTACCTGGCACATCCCTGGAACATGGCACCCCTGAGACCCTGGCACATCCCTGGGACCCCACACATCCCTGGGACCTGACCCCGCCTGGGGTGCAAACGTCCCGTGCGTCGCTGCCGCTGAATTTTCCATCCCTTCCCGGATAATTAACCGGTGCAAGTCAACACGTTTCCCTCGTTAGCAACAGCTGCGCTAAATGGACCGCACTGACCGGCTCCCGTGTGCTCACACGCGCTCGCACTCACCCAAAACACGGGTACATACGGTGCGTTACGTGGTCTTTTTCTCCCTCTTTATGGGAGATGGGTGCTAATTTAAACGAGTAAGATCCAGGGACGACCTCTTCGTGAGGGATCTGCTCGATCTTTGGGACAATTGGAAATTTAGGCATTTGTTTTTCCTGCAAACAGCTGCAGGTTCTGATCTGCTGGAGGACCCAGGCGCCCTGCGACACGGGATGCTGTTTGCTCTCCCCTCGCCAGGTAAGGAAACGAGCGCCACTTCCATTTGCCAAATCTTCAGGTCCATCAATCAGAGGCCGTGACGTCCTGTTTGCAACGTCTCCTAGCAGAAGGCTGTTATTTTGGTTTAAACGCTACGCGACCAGCAGCCTTCTCCCGAAGCCTTCGGCTGCGGAAAGCGTGTGTACGTAGGAGGAAGCATGTCAAACACATTTTATTTTTAAAAGCTGCTTATCTATAAATATAGTTGAAGAAAATAAATATTTGGACAACATTAGTGTGTTTGGATTGGGTTAAATACGACTTTGCTTCCCTTTGCTATTTACTCAAGTCTCTGCTCTGCACGTGGCCGGACAGACGGACCCACGCTGCAAGACTAAGGGCCCAAAAAGGACGTCGCAGAGCAAAAGTCCGGCCAGTTCCGCGCTAACGGAAGTCACTGTCGCTGCGGGGAAGCTCATTCGACTCTCCCCGTTTGGACGCGGCGAGGAGGACGGGTTGGAGGGGACGATGGCTTTGCACGGGCAGAACGGGAGTCAGTTCAGTCAACGCATCCGGGAGTTAGTCAAAAATGCTCTCCCAAAGGTGGTGCCCCACCAAGAACCAGCAAAAGCCACTTGGCTTCGATAAAACCGACTCCCCAGATGGCGAACCGCCGCGGGAGCAATCATTAAAGGAGCTCCTCGCGATCATTACCCACCGCATCCCCTGCCCTTTGCGTCCTCTTCCGATCTTTGGAGGGTTTAGTCGGGTTTTGACACTGGCGTTTTACGCCTCTGCGTTAATTGAGGAGGAAAAGGACGTCCCAGCAGGACGCCGGGGCCGATCCCGACGGGCCGCGCGGCCGCGTACTCACACTCTTTCATCATGCCGATGTCCACGCAGCGCTTCAGCCGACACGCCTGGCAGTGCCGCCGGTTGTCCTTGGTGATTTTGCAGTCACCGTTGAAGGGACAGGTGAACATGGCTTTCCTCTTCATGCTCCTCCTGGAGAGGAACGGGAAAAAAAGAACATCATTTTTTGGTCAAATGGGCACCTTTTTGGCAGTGCAAGAGGCTGCTCCAAGCACGGGGAGGAGACGCAAGCACAAATTCAGCTCTCCAGAGAGCAAACTGCTGGAGGGAGATCCCTAAGAGGGTGCTGGAAACATCTCGGACCCAGTCATTCAGGGAGACTCCGTTGGAGAGGCTGTACCTGGTTGGGTGCGTCTACGGGTTGGATCATGGAGGTTGGGGCATTGCCGGACAGTACGGAAAAGGAGAACTTCTTACAAAGACACAACCCGGGGGTTCAACCACAGGTTAAACAGCTTCGTGGCTTTGAACGGGGGGGTTGAAGGCCAAAAGAAGGGTGGGAGGATTGTAGAGAAACCCCCACCCCTAGCAAAAGAAACCCGAGTGGAGGCCGGCATGTACCGAAGCCCCGCGTGTTATTAAACATTTACCAGCCTTTAAAGCCTGGCTTTGCCAGAAGAACTGGCTGGAGTGGATGTTTGTGTGCGCAGGAGAACGGGATCTCACTGCAGGATACAAGAGAAACAACACTCAACATAATAACCCTCTCTCCCACCAAAACCGCCCCGTGCCACGTTAACGCGCTGCCGCCGTCGGGGCCGTAAAGCTTCCAAGTACAAAGGGTCAAAGCCGGAGCTCCGGGCAAGACCTCGCCTCTCCGCGGGGCCATCCTGCGCAGCATCCACTAAGGACACGCCGCGGGCAGAGCTGAGCTGCTCCATCACCAGCGGTTCCTCCCCTGCCTTTGGGAAATGCCGCGTTTTGGCTTTGGAGAAAGTTATTCCCAGATCTACCAGCGGCGAGCGAAGCTTCTCGCTGTGTTTGCAACTATTTCTGAAAGTGCCGCTCGCTTTAAACGAAGACGCCGGAGATAAAGCAAGCCCAGGGGACTTTTTTTCCAGGCCGGAAAAATCCAAGTGAAGATATGCGGAGGTAAATGCAGCAGAGAAGGGATGCAATCAAGGAATGACAGCGAGAAATCGGCCACCAAGTTAATGCTGTAGGTTCAGCACCGGCACCGAGAGTCTCCTGCTAGAAAAAGTCGCTTTTCTAGGAATAAAATCAGCTCAGCGGATGGTGCCTGACCCCTGTGCTCCAAAGGACGTGGCCAAACGGGCGAGCGCAGGCCGAGGGTGACGGCGGAGGGGCCCCTCCAGCCCAGGGACGGCACCAAACCTGCGCTTATAGGGTATAAATATAAAATATGTTCTCGGGCGGCAGACCCGAGCGGCACGTAGCATGCAATTAGAGGCTATTTTAGAAAGGGAGATGTAAACAACGAGGCTTTACTCTCCCTTCACCTCACAGATGAATAAATGCATTTAGGAAAATTAATACAGGAGCGGCGGGTGGCAGAGCCCTCCGTTCCCGGCCTCAGCCTGGGAAATGCCTGTTTCGCCCAGCGGCTGCGCTCACTTTATCGCTTTTCTCTGGGTTTCCCCCTTCCACCAAGACCTTTACTCTCCCAGGAACGGGGACAAACGTGGTTCAGCTCAGGAGCAAATCAGGATTTGGAACCGAACACCCCCAAATCTCCCGGTTTTAGTGACCGACTCTGGTTTTGAGCGCACGGGGCAGGCAGGAGGCTCATCTTTTCCCCCACTGCCCGGGGCAAGGCTGGGGAATGCACAAACAAGCCCGAGAAAGAGGAGGACCCTGGGGCAGGGAAAAGATGTCCCGTGCGGGAGGGCAAGCCAACATTACGGGTTTGGTATGGAAATTGCAGTTTATTCGAACACAGGGTGGCTGGGCACAAATAGAGGGTTTTTCTAAGAAGCCGCTTCTCTGCCCCAAGGGTCCGTGGCTCTCGGCTACCAGGGGCCTCCAGTTCCACCAGCAGCGCAGAGGAGCGGCCGTCCACCCCCCCAGTGGGGGCTCACGCCGTCTGGCTCCGGTGTATTTTTATAAAGCCCCAGAACCAGCCATTTCAAGGCTCATTTAAGCTCCCTGTCCCAGGCAGGCTGCCGAATGTTAAAAATAACGAGATCCCTCCCTGCGCAAACCCAGCCGGCGGCTGAGAGCAAACACGGCCCCGGCCAGACGCGGGGGGACACCGGGGTTTGACGCGCTCCGAGGTCGGGGTGGCTGTACCTGGCAGGGGAAAACCGGGACAGCGTTCCCATCCCGGCCCTCCAACACAACCACTCGCTCACGTGGGAATCGAGCGTTGCAAAGCGTGGGCTGCCGCACGCTGGGGGGGTCACGTCCATCGCTCACCGGTGCTCGCGGGATGCCCATGGCACGGGGGCAGAAAGAGCCCACCGGGCTTTACCTTGCCCAGCGGATCCAGCCACAGCCAGGGCTGCGATTTGCCTAAATCCAGCCCCACGAGCCCTGCGGACAGGGATCGGGGAGTCCCAGTGGGCAACAAGTTGCCCATGGGCTGGCGATGTGCCCCCGTGGCCAAGGCCAATGGTCTCCGGGGGTGGCCAGCAGGGAGAGGGAGGTCATCCTCCCCCTCTGCGCAGCCCCGGGGAGGGCACAGCCGGAGCACTGGGACCAGTGCTGGGCTCCCCGGTTCCAGAAGGACAGGGAACTGCTGGGGAGGGTCCGGCGGAGGCTCCGGAGCTGCTGAGGGGCTGGAGCTTCTCTGCGCTGGGGAAAGGCTGAGAGCCCCGGGGCTGTTCAGCCGGAGAGGAGCGGGCTGAGAGGGGATCTCACCAGCGCCCAGCGACAGGGGGGCAGGAGGATGGGGCCGGACCCTTCTCCGGGGTGGCCGGGGACAGGACAAGGGGCAACGGGCACAAACTGGGACACGGGAAATTCCATCTCACCATGAGGAACAACTTCTTTCCCTTGAGGGTGGCAGAGCCCTGGCACAGGCTGCCCAGAGAGGCCGTGGGGTCTCCTCCGGGGAGATTCCAGCCCAGTCGGACACCATCTTGTGCAACGCTGCTTTGGCCGGGGGCGGAGGAGACGATCTCCAGAGCTCCCTTCCAACCCCTGCCGTTCCGTGAAGCCAAGAAACCTGGCCATTATCCATCCCCCAACTGCCTCTCTCTGGCTCCATCCCGGGCAGACATATGCCCCGCGGTCCTCCCGAGCACACGGGGGAAACAGCGGACCCCAGCGC
>VXBO01003547.1:176051-224420 GCA_013400135.1 Rhinoptilus africanus | reverse complement strand
CCCCCCCCCCCCCCGCCGCTCCCCGCGGGGCTGCTCCCGAGCCCCCCGCATCGGCCCGCGCTGCACCGCGACGCTTCTGCTCATCCTTGGGTCCGCGGGCACAAAGAGCCCGAATCCAAGGGCTGCCTTTGCAGCGCTTGCTATTGGGAAACTCCCCTGAGAGGCCTTTGGGAGGGCATAGCTCTTAAGTTTGCTTTAAGTGAGCTGGAGGCACAAAAGACGNTGTGTTTCAGGGATGCCCTGCTCTCCAGGGAACTTCAGGGAGCTCCTGCCTGCACCGGGGAGCCACAGCACAGCTTTTTCCATCAGTGCCTGCGGGAATGGCAAGGCCTGGGTGTCCTGTCCCAGAGCACATCGTGCCGGGGCTCAGGCTGGCCTGGGAGCTCCTCTCTCCTGACCTCGGTGGAGAGGAGCCTGGCCAGCCCGCCAGGCACGGCTCGCTGTCTGTGCCAGGAGGTCATGTTGAGTTTTATGGGCAATGAAAGTTTTTATGGGGAAGCTTTCTCGCGGGTGGTGGAGGCTTCCTGTGGCTTTACAGGTGGGTCTCGCGTGCCCTTTCCATTAGGGCTATGGTTCCCAGATTGGGCTGCAGGAAAAGCGTGGGGCTGCCCATGGCAGGGAAAGCCTTGCTCTGGGCCCTGGCCTGGCTTGGAGGGCTGTCGCTGGGGCTGGGTGCCAGTTTGCACACCCAGCACTAGCTCAGGGGCTCTGGGACCCCTCGTCGGGGGGGCTTGTCCCAGGCGCTCGCCCTCTGCGAGAGCAAGGAGCAGGCAGCCAAGGCTCTGGCAGCAGCAAGGGTGGCTGCTCCCTGGATCCCCTTCCCTGTCTCCTGGGGAAAGCTTGTGCCTGCCATCATGGGAGGCAGCCTGGAGCCCCCCGAGAGGCTCGCCCTGCGCACTGAAGGTTGGGGCTCTGGTGGCGTGAAGGGCAGCAGCTTTGGGCATACGGAAAAGTAACGGTGGCAGCTGGTGTGGCAGGTTCAGTCAGTAATCTCCCAGGCTCCCAACACCTGCTTTATTTAGTGGTAACATAGCACTTCTGTCTTCCTGAGACCACAGCATGACAGGAACAAGCTCAGCCTCCGTTAACCCCATGCATTCAATTCAGGTTACGTTCGTGACGTTGTAACGGTGGCAGACAGGATTAAAAGTGTTACAAGCTGCAAGGAATCATCTTTCCTATAAGTAACTGTCCCCTCGCGGTACCCTGCCTGCTCAGGCATTCCTGCAGAGCCAGGCATCCTCGGCTAAGAATTACTCCAGGTAGCAGGGTGATTCCCCCAGGACACTCCTGGCTGTCAGGTCCCCTCTGTAGCATCTCCAGGGCTGGTTTTTGAGCCTGACAACTGCAGGAGACCTCCATCTGGTGGGAATCGCTCCCTGATGTTAACTAAAGCCTCCCAGGCAAAATGAAAAGTGCTTCTTCCTAAAGTTAAATAACTCCTTCCCTGCAGTGCTTGCAATGCAGCACTGCAGCAGGGCCCGAAGCCCGGGATGCAGGGCTCTCCGGCTTGGCTGGGGCTGCGACGTGCCTGGGGAGTTGTTAGCGCGGGCAAGTGTGGAAGAATAAATCAGCATCTGAAGCGGCTGCAGAGAGAGGCGAGTCTGAAGCTGAGGGCAGTGAATCCAAGTTACGGTGTCAGTGGAGCTGGGACTAGCCCGTAGCTTTGGGAAGAGCTGTGTCCCCTGTGTGTTGGTTGTCAGAGTGCCCAAGGAAAGCTTTGTGGGGGTGGCTGGGTCCCTTTGGTGGCTGAGGTCTGGGAAAGGGGAGGACGATGCCTTGCCGGGTTGTAGCGCATCTTGTCCGTACCACACCATACGAGTGGGACAGGGCCCTGGTGTGACGGGGATGAGGAGTGGGGCTGCTCCCTGGCCCAGAGCCAAAGTATCCCTGTGCCCCCGGAGAGGGCTGGTGTGGACACCGCTGGCCCAGCACAGGGGTGCAGAGCCAGTCCCCTGTGTGGGAGCTTTCAGACATGCCCTTGGCTCTCGCAGCTGGGCTCGTACCTGCCCCCCGATGCCTTTTTCCCTGCTAACGGGGAGGAGAGGAGCAGGAGAGCGGCGTTTGAAGGTCATCTGCCAGCTGCCGCAGGAGGCGAAGCTCTCTGCGAGGCAGGCGTGAGGGGGTGCCGCTCCGGAGGGCCGCGCTGGCGCTGCGCGGATTCTGCTGCACCGGCTGCGGGAGCCCTTGGCCGGGGCGGGGGACGGCGCAGTGGCAGGCGTCCAGGACAGCAATGCTAATTAGCGCTTGAACTCCCTGCTTGAAGAACAGAGCTCTGCTTTGCTTTGGGCTTTTTTTTTTCTTTTTTTTCCGCCACCCTTTAAGGTTTAGCTGAAGGCCTTGGGATAACATTCACATCAGGGCTTTCGTTTGCATGCTTTGTTCGTGGTGATATCATGGTTCCCTTTGAACCCGCGCTGTCTCTGTGGGTGCCAGCCAGCCCCCGCCATTCCTCCAGGAGCAGGCCTGGGACAGGCGCGTTGGCTCCTGCCATGGCAACCTGCCGTGCCGAAGGGGACGAGGGGTAACAAACCCACCCCTGGGGTGGGGAGCTGGGCTCGTGCCCCTGTGCTGAGGCTGCAGGGAGGAGGAGGATGCTCTAGGTCCCTGGCAGAGCTGGAAGCAGGACCTGGAGGGGGGCGATGTTTGAGCCCCGCAGCCCCCCCCATGCTCCCTGGGAGGGGATCCCCACTGCGGCTGATGCCTGGGAAGGACTAGGGGCTGCAGCAGGCTGGGCTGCGTACAGGCGCCGTGTCCTCAATCTCTCCTCCCCTCTCCCTGCCAGGTTTGCACATCCTCGCCATCGTCTTCGCCTTGGAGGTGTCGGTAGGGAAGACCAACACTGTGATGGCTCTGAATAACTCCGACGTCCTGCTGCCCTGCACCTTCACCACCTGCATAGGCTTTCAGGACCTGGTCTTCACGTGGTATTTCAACTCCACAGAGCTGGTGGGTGGCTCTCTGGGCTTTGCCCCTGTTTTCTTGGCAGGTCCTTTAGTACTTTCCCAGTGCAGACCAGCACTGTGGTTCTCACAGAGGTGCCTTTCTCCTCTTGCAAGGTGCCCGTCCCTCCGAGTGTCTACAGCTCTGGGGGAACGGGGCTGTGCAAACAGGGTGACTTAAATGCCCTGCCATGTCCGTGCTTTGGGCATAAAGCTGGTCTGGATTTTCTGCTGCCCACAGCCTCGTTTCTTTTCATAAATTGGCTGTTCAGGTGCAAGTCCTTTGGGCAAAATATGGTCAATTTCTCCTCCTCCTGCATTTGCTCTGAATCTAAAGGTTGTGTATAGATTTGTGTCCTGCTGGGAATATTCTGCTCTTCAACTCCTTAGCAGGAGAGCTGGGTTAGAGCGGGTCCGTCCTCGCAGGCTGGCCAGCCCTGCGTGGCCCTAGAGCGAAGGGACACACTCTGCCCTGGGGTTCTCCCGTCTTTTGCGTGGCCTGGAACCTTGCTGCAGGGCGACTCAGATTCATCTCTTGCTTCCCCGGGGGGCTGTGCCTCAGGTCCTCCTCCACAACCATTCCTGCTTTAATGGGTTGTGCCAGGACACTGGGCCGTGCGTGTCCCTGCGTGCAGAGGTGGGGCAGGGCACTGGCAGGAGAACTGGAGCCTTTCCCTCACCTGGGGCTGTCGGGAGCCCAGCTGACCCCCACGTCCCGCATCCCTGCCTCTGCAGATTTACCACGGCAAGATAAAGAGCAAAGACTCGGAGCCCTTCCTCGTGGGGCGCAACCCACGGGTCGAGTTCGTCGGCTCGACGACTGGCAAAGACAACAACATCTCCATCGTCCTGAAGAACGTGGAGTTCAGCGATGCCGGGAAATACACCTGCCACGTCAAAAACCCCAAGGAAAAGAACGCGCAGCACAACGCCACCATCTTCCTCACGGTGGTCCAGAAGAGTAAGTGCCGGTCAGGGCTGCCGTGCCCCACGAGTGACACTGGGGCAGTGGGGACGGAAACCCGTGCTGACCCCGCCTGGGCTCGTGGCTGTGGCGGTACACGGGGTGTCCTAGTTTCTTGGAGGTAGTTGGCATCCCTGAAGGGCAAGGCTTGGCCTCGTGCCCCCCCTGTGCTGCGAGCCAGTGGCTGATGGAGGGGGATCGCTGCTTTTTTGGGGGGGGCCATGCAGCCGGGAGCATCCCGCTCCCTTCCCGAGGCCCCTCAGCACCTTCTCTCCTGCAGTGGTGGAGACAGACAACACTGTGACGCTCATCATCGTGGGCGTTGTGGGGGGGCTCATCGGCCTCCTCATCCTCTTCATGCTCATCAAGAGGGTTGTCCTGTTCATCATCAAGAAGACCCAGGACGGGAAGTGAGTGTGGGTGCCTGATCCCAGCACCCTTTGGAGGNTTTCTTTTCTTTCCAAACTGCCAACGCTTGAGACATGTTTCTATTACACACGTGCCTGCAACTTGCACTGCTTCTCGGAAGAGACTTCGGCTGCTGCGGGGACTGGGAGCTGCTTGTGGACTCGGACTGGGACGCCGCCGGGGCGGAGGGAGCCGCCTGCTCCACTCTGAGTGAAGGCAAGAGGGTGCCGGGCGGGCAGGGAAGGGTCCGGGTGCTGGGGGGTACCCTGCTCTGCAGCCGTGCGGGTGCTGCGCTCCCGGGGATGCGGGGTGGTGAGCTGCCGGGGGTCCCGGCGAGCCTGGGCAGAGGCTGCCGGGAGCTTGGGGCGTCTGGTCTGGCTGTGGCGATGCTGAGGCGGGGCGGGCAGGAGCTGCCAGCCTCCTGCGGAAGGTTTCTGGAGCGGAGCAGGGATGCAGGGAACTCGCCGTGGAGGCAGAGGTCCTGCCCGCACCGCGTTTCTCCTGGGTCCGGCGCAGGAGGAGGGGAGGAAGCAGGGCTGTCGTGGCGGGGCTTGGCTTCAGCTCTCCTGGGAAGCACACTTGGGAACCAAACCAGTGAAGGGCTCGTCGCTGTCAGGGCTGTCACCTCTTCCTGGTGCCACACTTCCGTGGGGCAGGCTGGTGCCGAGGGCCCTCGGTTCCTCCCGCGGCAGGGCTGGCCGTGTCCCTGGTCACTGCTGGCTTTGCTGGGTGAGGCTCCGCATTTCGCAGTGGCATTGCCCCTGTGTAGGGCCACCCCCCGGGGGCAGCGGGGACCTTCTCCCCCCGCCAGCCTTCTCAGGAGGGGCTCCCTGGGTTTGCCCTTGCTCCTCCTCCCCTCTTTTTAAAGCTGGGCACTCAGAGCAGCGGTGCTTTTGATGCTGACTTGCCAAGGCTTAACTCGTTGCGCGGGTGTTTTTTATATGAGGCTCCAGTGGGAAAAAGGCGGATTGCGTTTCCCTTTCACCTGAGGAAAACTGTGGCACCCCATCCGCGATGCAGGGACGGAGCACGGCTGAGCCCTGGCGAGGGGAGCCACGCTGGGGCTGGGCCAGCCCGCTCCTGGGCCTGCACTGGCCCTCTGGGTGACCTTGGGCAAGTCGCTCTGACTCTCCATGCCTCAGTTTCCCCGTCTGTAAAATGGGGATAATAATACTGCTCTACCTCACAGGGGTTGTTGTGAGGCTTCCTTGGCTAACATTTGTAAAGCGCTTTGAGGTCCTGGGGTGAGGGGTGCCACAGAAAGCCAGAGGGTGCTTGTGAAGGGCACCTGCAGCGGGGATGCGGGCAACCCAGCCCCCTTCCCGAGGGCTGTAGCAGGACAAGAGACAGGAAGGGAGTGAGCTGACCCTACCACTGGAGTTGATAATGTCCTTTACAATGTGACTTGTTCCCTATTTCCTCATTATTTGAGGGTGTCTGTCAATGAAGCCCGCAGGACAGGCAGCTCCCCCGTCTCCACTCCAAACTGGGAATCGAAGCTGAGAGGTGACTTCCCCGGCTGCGGGGGCTTGCACCTCAACAGAGGGAGGCGAGGATTTGGTGGGCAGGGCAAAGGAGGAAAGTCTCCACCTTCTCTGGAGAGTGTTGTGGGAGAGGTTGGACCAGGGCGAGGTGGGCACCTCGCACCTTCGTCCGGGCTGGCTGAGCCCAGGCTGGGCTCATGGCACCTCTGGGAGCGGGGCCGTGTGTCTGGTGCAGGAGACGGGTGCAGGCACCTGGCCCCAGGCGGGTTTCCTTGCTTAGACGGGCAAGTGGGAGTCGGGTCCCTGGGATCCCGGTCCCCTCTCTGAGGATCTGTGGGTCCCTCAGGCAAATCACTTCTGTCTGCTTCAGTTTCCCCGTCTGCAAAATGGGGACGGTAAATCTGACCTACCTCACAGGAGGTGTGAGGCTCCCTGCATCGCTTTGCAAAGCGCGCCGAGACCGGGGGGTGAAAGGCACTCTGTAAATGCAAAGTATTGTTAACGTACCATTGCCACGCATGAGAGTCTGGGCAGGAAGGCGAGACCTCCCAGTTGCCCCAGGAGACCCCCCCTGAGCCCATCCTTGGAGGAGAGTGACAGGAGGAAGAGATTTTTTTAAAGAACTATTTTTAGCTGTCCTAACCTGTTGGCCTTTTTTAGACGGTATCTGGACACAGTTCCACTTACCACAGGATATGCAATGCTGTACTATGCATGGATCACTCCTCTGGCTTGATGGAAAAAGTCAACATAACCAGTTTTTGCATCTCTATATGCATATGTGCAGGGGTGCAGTACGCAGCGCAGGGGGCTCCGGGGAAGCGGGCTGGCTTTGGGAGCTCGTGCCACCTCCTGCGGGGTCCCTGCTGTCACAAAGGCTTTGGGGGGGTCCGCAGAGGCTTTCCGGGGCATGCGGGGGGAGAAGGCCCTGCCAGAGCTGCGTGCTGTGACAGACACGTATGTGTATAAGCATATATAAATACATGTAGGAGATACCTGCGAATAAACACAGGATGCGTGCGGCATGCTGTGTGACAACTTAACAGCACATTTTTCTGCACTGTAGAGGTCTAGTTAGCTTTGCCTTGAATGAAATAAAGTTTATGTTTACTAGAGAAACTCGCTGCACTTTGGGTTGCTGTGGGTGTCTGTCCAGGCTTACCGTGAGCCCCCTGGGTGTGCGCACGCTGCGTCGCGAGCCCTGCGCCGAGGCAAAGAGCAGCAGCAGCATCTCGAGCCCGGGGCTGTCGTGCTGCCTTCGGAGGGACAGTGTTTGCAGGGTGCTTGTGGTCCACGTACCACTTTCTCCCTTGGGCGCAGGAACGGCTTGTTCGCGAGAGCCTGCAAATAAACCCTGCCTTCTGCTGGGAAAGCAGCCTGGCGTATAGCGCGGAGTATTGCCTAAAATAGCCCCGCAAGCAAGAGGGACAGAGCCTTCCGAGGCTGTGTGAAAAAACAAATACTTTCTTTTAATGGGGATACACTACAGCACAAACATCGTTTCTCTTTGTATAACAGTAGTGAGCAAACAGCAGCTTGGCCCCACAGGAGCCACAGCAGGGTGGGTGCGGGGCAATAAATTAATCTGTCTCCGGAAGGGAGCTTGAGCTGGTCAGATTCCTTCACGGTATCGGTGGCCGTCGCTCCGAGGCGCCCTTTGCCACCTTGGCTGGCCTCTGGCACGCTAAATCCCAGCCGGCCAGCGAGGGCTGGGGAGGCACCGCTCACCTTCCGTGGCTTGAGATGCATTTCCCAGCTGCTGCGGGAGCCGAGAGAGCCAAGTGCGAAGGGATGGAGAGGGAGGCTTGGAGAGAGGGGAGGGAACTATCCTGGCAGGTCTCAGAGTTCCGACTGGAAGGAGAGAGAGGGAGAGAAGCAAGGGCAAGCTTTGAAGGGCGGACAAGACCGGGAGGCAGACAGTTACGTCCTTAAGGAGCTGGCTCAGCTCTCGCACGGAGCTGTGGTTCCCCTCTCTGCGGAGCAACCGAGGGGGCCCTGACCCTTCCCCACCACCCCTCGAAACCTGTGAGACAGAGCACGCTGTCGGCAGTACGGCACTGACCCTCCAGACGGTGTAGATCCAGTTGAGGTAAGCACGGACGCTGGTGTAGACGCCGGGTGTGCTGGGGGTCCCACAGCCCTGGCCCCAGCTGACGATGCCCACAACCTGCCAGTGCCTGCCTGCGTACTGCAGGGGCCCACCGCTGTCCCCCTGCGGAGACAAGCCGTCTGAGTGGGGCTCAGCAGCCCCCCGCCCGCCCCTCAGCTTGTGGCCATTTATAGAATCACAGACTGGTTGGGATGGAAGGGACCTTAAAGCCCATCTCATCCCTCCCCCTGCCCTGGGCAGGGACACCTCCCACCAGCCCAGGCTGCTCCAAGCCCCGTCCAACCTGGCCTTGAACCCCTCCAGGGATGGGGCAGCCACAGCTTCTCTGGGCAGCCTGGGCCAGGGGCTCACCGCCCTCAGAGTGAAAAATTTCTTCCTAATATCTCATCTAAATGGACCCTTTTCCAGCTTAAAACTGTTCTCCCTCATCCTGTGGCTCCCTTCCCTGCTCCAGAGTCCCTCCCCAGCTTTCCTGGAGCCCCTTGAGGGGCTGGAAGGTCTCCCTGGAGCCTTCCCCAGGCTGACCCCCCCCAGCTCCCTCAGCCTGTCCCCACAGCAGAGGGGCTCCAGCCCCCCCAGCATCTTCCAGGAGGACAGCTCTTCCCTGAGAGGGGCTATTCCATTGACGGGTGCGGACCCCCCCACCTGGCAGGTGTCCACCCCGCCTTGGGGCAGGCCGGCACACAGCATCTTCTCGGTGACCTCCCCGTGGTAGCCGGCCAGGTTGCAGCTCTTGTTGTCTATGAGCTTCACCTCCGCTTGCTGCAGGGTCTCCGACAGTTTGCCTGCGTGAAACGTGGCCGCTCAGAGGGGTCCCCCAGCAGCCCCGGGCTGGCAGGGAGCCCACCGGCCCCGTCTCCTCCTGCGACTGATGCTGGGGGGGACCCTGTCCTGCTCACCGTGCTCCTGCGTGTAGCCCCAGCCTATCACCCAGAGGGACGTGCCTGGCTCCAGCTCCTCATCGAAATAGGGCAGGCAGATGGGCTTGCGTCGGTCTGGAAGGCAGGAGGTGTCTGGGGAGGCTGGTGGGGCAGGGGACCCTGGCCGGGCACCCAGCTGCCCGCTGTGCCCTCGGTGATGCTCCAAACCCCTGCTCGCTGCCCGGAGAGCTTTGCCTTGGCCAGCTCCTGCTCCGAGGAGGCGTGTGCCACCTCTCACCTGAGACCTGCAGGGGGGACCGCAGCTTCACCAGGGCGATGTCGTTGTCCTTGGGAGACACGGGGGTCGCCTCGGCCAGGAAGACCTTCTCCACAGCGAGGGTGGCGGTGCCCGAGAGGAGGTCGGAGCCAGCCTTCACGCGCCAGTTCTCAGTGACTGGGTTGTTCCTGTGCACAGACGTGTCTGTTACTGCTCCCCCCTTTCCCCGGAGACAGGCAGCAAAGCCCTGCCTACACCCTGCCCTGCTCGGCATCACCCACCCGTGTGGGACCGACGGGCAGAAAGGCCCAGGAAACGTGTTAATTATGGGACATTTAAGCAACACATGGCTTAAACCCAGAGGGACTCAAGGAGCCGAGCCTGGCACACCGGTGCTGGCTGACGGGTACGCTGCGGCGGGGATGCTGCCGACTCACTTGAAGCAATGGGCTGCTGTCAGGACCCATCGGGGGTGGACGATGCTCCCCCCGCAGATGTGCTCCTTCCTGTACTGCAAGCTGACCTGCCAGGGCCAAGTCTCGATGGCGGCCGGGCTCCCGCCCAGCACCCGCGGAGCCCTGATGCTGTCCCCGCAGTCCTCTGCCCAGCGGCAAAGCAAGATATTAGCTGTGGCGGCGGGGAGAGAGAGAGAGCACCCGCTCTGCCTTCCTCCGACCGCGGGGGCGAGCGGGGACGCAGGCTCCCGCGCCCCCCAGGGAGGGGAGGGTGGCCTGGGTGCCTCACCCCCGCCACGCTGCCTGCGTCACCCCGTTCACGGGCCAGCTGGCACACCCCCTTTTGTCCTCTGTTTGCACATCGTCCCCAGGCTTGCCCAAATGGGCTCAGCCGTTCCTCGCCTTCTCCAGCCCACCAGGCGGATTAGTTTAGTCAGGGTAATTCATCAGCGAAAGTAAACCCATTCAGGCAGTTAGTTAAGCCTCTCTTAGGTGTTTCGTTTCTGGGAAGTTCATACGGGCTTAACAGGAAGGTTAGCAGTAATTTTTCTCATGAAACCACTATGGGAACTGGGGAGGGCCAGGGCTCGGGCCAGAGCCCAGCTCCTGCGGCCGCAGCGTGGCACCCGGGGCCGTGCCGGGAGTGAGGATCTGGGGCGGCACGGGGCCCTGCGCGCCCACGAGGTGCGAACAGCGTCACCATACTTACTGTAACAAAAGAGCGAAACAGCCAGTCCAGAGAGGCATTTCCTGGGAGGAGGAGGAAAAAGGCTGGATTGGGCCCGGGAGAGGCTCTGGCTCGGTGGCCAGGCATGGCAGGCTCCCGTGCAGGGTGAGGGGCACGGTGGCCACTGCTGGACCACTCACCTGCCTGGCTCGGGCATCTGGAGGCTGCCGTTGCTCAGCACGACCTCGCGGGGAGGCAGGGGCTGCCCTGCGCCCACCTCCACCTCCTGGAAAGTGGGGGTGCTGAAAGACACGGGGGGGCACGGGTCAGGAAGCACAGCCGGGGGTGCACAGCCCCTGGGACGCTACCAGTGGGGCGCAGATGCCGGGAGAGGACAGGCACTGTTGTCTAAGCACCTCCAGGAGCCTGGAAACTTGGCAGTTTGGGCTCAGACTGAGCCAAAGGTGGTATAACCCAGTTTTAAAACTTTAGGGACTGGTGTTTTACAAATAGGTCCAAAATGTTTGCCCATGGCCAAGAGCTGTTTGGATGGGGAGCTTAGGAAGGGAATGTGGACCCAGCACTAGTAAGCAAAAGAAAGACTCCATAAAAAAAGGGGGACCCATCTTCCCCCTAGTGCACCGCTAACTTAATTCAACTTAACTCAAGCTTTCTCCCTTAATCCAGGGCTGATACCAGACACAGAGGGCTAGCAAGCTTTTTCCCCACATCCTGGCTTTACCCAGCTTTAGTTGCATGCAGCACTACCAGCTTGCAGCGAGCTGAGGGCAGCAGCAGGAGCTGGGCACAGGTGGGTGTCATGAAGCATCGTCCCAGCTGCAAGGACCCATCCCGGCCAACTCCTCTGGCCAACTGCTGCTCTGCTGGGGCTTTAAAAGGGCAGCATGGAGCCATGCTTCCTTTCTCAGAAGAGCTCCATTGCAGTGAGGATCCGGCTGAGCTCTGTGCCTGCCTCAGGAGGGGCTGCTTTCATGAGGTGAGTGCTGTTGGGGGCTGCAAGGCAGCTCTGCTCCCTGGGGGACTGCGAATAACGGGGGTGAGGTGAGGGGTGGGCGCAGGGCACGGTGCTCGTGGGCTGGGGACGGAGGGTTCTGTGCTTACATGGGAAGCTGCCAGGGCTTCCAGCACAGAGAGCCAGCTCTTAGAGTGGCTCTGCGTGGTGGGGGTGGACCGAAACCATTAGTGCAGACCTCTGAGTGCTTCCTAAGTAAACAGAGCTCCACTCAGAAAGAGCTTTTACGGGATAGGGAGAGATAAAGCAGCGAGAGAGGCAGCCATGTACCTCCAGTAGCCCATTTGCTCGCAGGCTGCTTTCGCCAGCACCGGGTTGAAGTGGTCGTGGCAGACGCAGGACCAGGCTCCGGTGTTTCTGTTGAGCACCTGCAGGATGGATCTGTCTTTGGAAACACGGGCTGGAGACACACACAAAGTCAGCTTTGTCACAGGTGACTGCAGCCGGTTGGAGGCTGGCTGCAGCAGAGCAGCCCGAGCAGGCTGTCCCGGACTCACCCCCGGGTGGTGGCCCCTCAGGGACCCACTGGGGACAGTTGGCTTCGTCCTCGCCCTGCAGACAGTCCACCTGCCTGTCGCACACTTGCTGCAGCGGCACCAGCTTCAGGGGGTGTTTGCAGAAGAAGTAGTGGTAGTCCAGGTAAACCTTGACTGGAGGGAAAGGGGGAGCTCAGCGTTGAGCTGCAGCCGCAGGGCAGGCTCGGGGGCTCACAGGAGGGTGGCAGAGCCGGTCCCGGCTGAGCCCTGGGTCCAGAGCTGTGTTTGCTGAGCTGTGGCAGCAGGAGGGGGGAGAGGAGAGCAGGAGCCATACCCAGGAAGCCGACCGCGACCAGGCAGGCGATGGTGAGCACCGCTGCCAGGACGGGGATGCCGATCCGCTTGAAGGACTCCAGCGGCGTGGAGGCTTTGCGTCTCGTGCTGGTTCCTGCAACACAGGAGCGTGTCCCTGTGTTGCCAGGCCCAGCCCGGCAGCACCCGCGCCTCCGTCTCCCGTGGGCGTTACCTCTGCCATTCAGCCGCTCGGAGGCTAAATCCTGTGAACCAGAGGGGAAAACCAATTACCGAGCCGAAAGTTCAGCCAGAGAGCAGTTGGCGGGGGGGAAGGGTCTGTGGCAGCGTGGCCAGCTGGCCCATGGCGATTCCTGCCATCAGCCGCCCTGGGGAGGGCAGCCCGGAGGAAGCGGCGGCCGAGCTAAGCCTGGGCAGGCAGGGAGGCTGCTCTCTCTTCGGCTTGCCCGAGGCCCCCCAGGAGGATTAGCCCCAACCTACAGCTCTAGAGCTGCTGGGGAAGGAGGCGGCAGCGGGGGGTGGTGGCGTGTCCTGCTGCGACAACGCTTGTCTCTGCTGCAGCCCGGGATCACTGGCCCTGTTGTTCCCATGGACACCACCTGTGCAATTCCAGTCCCTGGCTATTAATGTTAGAAACTTACTGCCATTCCTGCACCAGAGGCTTAAGGAGTCACAGGCATTATGAAAGAGGCACATTCTGTTGCGCCAAGAAACCCTGCGTCAAAATACACATGCCTGCAGGGCTCTGCCTCCCGGACGTGTCACGGCAGGGGTTTATATTCTTCAGCTGGCCCAGGACGGGGTCAGAAACCGGGTGGCACAGCCCAGGTCCTCCCCGACAGGCTGCCGGAGCCACTGGAGCAGCCAGCCCGGCCCGGGGGAACCAGGGCTCTCGGGGCGGGGAAGGAGGGCTGTGCCGCTGCTAGGACACGCGGTAAACACAGCCCCGCTGGCAGGCAGCGCTGGGGCGAGGGATGAATAAGGCTCTGAGCCCGCTTGATCTCTGCAGAATCATTTCCCTGTAATAGCTTCTTTGGTACGAGAGATGCCCGCCCGCAGTGGGAAAGGTCCAGTGGGCTGCAGTGGCCGGCCCTTGCCCCCGTCCTCGGGGGGCGGGTTGGTGCTGGGCAGAGATGAGGGCCCCTCTGGGGGGGTTTCAGGTGGACACCGTGCGTTTCGCTCGCCCTGTCCTGCAGCCATGCTCCTGCCGCGCTGTGGAGCTGCTTGCTGGCAGCCTGGGGTTTGAAAGTGTGCTCCTGCCCTGCCGAGGCTGCGGGAAGCAGCACACTTGCTTCTCCCTCGAATGCCCCTCCAGCCCCGAGCGAGCTCTTTTCCTTCACTGTTGCTTCTGGACTCTGCCGCAACAGGTAAGATGAGCTTTTTTGCAGGGTCTGAACAGAGGTAACGAGATTAAAAACTCTGCAGTAAACCCACAGATTCAGGAGAGTTTGGGGTTTAGGAGCCTTGGTTCCTTTGTCTGCTGAGCTTCGGGAGCAGCACACCTTTCTCTGGGCATCGGGAGGTGACTGTGTTTGTTGTCTCGAGCAGGAGCAGAGGTTGGGGCTCCGAAGAACAGCGGTGCAGGGAGATGGATGTGGTGAGGCTGTAAAGGGTCCAGGGCTGGCAGGAGGGAGCGGCGGAGCCACTGTGTTTGGGCATGTTTATCCGTGCACAGAGGCTCTACCAGCAGGATTTTACAGGCAAGTGCCAAGCGTCTATTTGTGGGTTAACACGCAAAGGTAAGGTGGATGTGATGTGCTGCTAGCTCAGCCGTCGCTGCCCCTCGCCCAGCCGGGACACGTTGCCTCCCCATCGCGGCCCCGCTGCGTGTCTTGGGCTGCCAGTTTCGGGAACAAGAAGTGACTTGTGCAGGGGAGGACGGGGTCCTGCCCGGTGCTGGCGGGGCTGTGGGAATGGGGCTGTGCTCCAGCATGCTGCCCTCTGGCTCTTTTGAAGAAATGCCAGGGGTCTTCCTCCGAACAGCCGGGCTCCTCTTGCGTGGGCAAGTCGTGGCGAGCGCCTGGCCCCTGGATGGGCTCTGCCCAGCCCCTCGGGTCTTTCTGGCTCCTGTGGGGACAGGGGCCGGGCAGCAGCAGCTCCTTTGAGCCTGTGCTACCGGAGGGTCCCAGCTCCAGGCCATCTCTCCCGGTGGCAGGGAGCCAGGGACCCGCTGGAGCAGGGGGACAGGGAAGGGAGCATGTCTCCTGGACCTCCCTCCAGCTGCCCTTCCCAAGCAGCTTCTCTCTGGCGCCTGCAGGAGCCCTGCGAGTTTTGTAATGCTTTCTCCCGAGCACCACCTCCGTCCTCCAGCCCAGGGCACGTGGGGCTGGTCCTTCCTCATGCTGACCTCTTGTGTCACCCTGGGCCTGGGCTGGGCATGACCTGGATAATGGGATCCTAACGGTTTCCCTGCGGGAACGGTCCCAGGGCCCCGGCCCCATGGCTCCTCCAGGCTCCCTGTCATGGCCAAGGGGCATCGCAGCGGCAGAGCTGCCCGTACTTGTGCCCATCACATGGTCTGGTATCAGACTCCTTTCCAACAGCCCTGTGCAGGTCTGCTGCGGACAGAGGTGGGAGGGATGATGCTGCTGGCTGCCTTCCCACATAGAGAAGGTATTGCCTGTTGTTCTTTTTTTTTTTTCTCACTCATCAGTCCGTGCCTGCATGCTCTCAAAACCACACTACGAGCAAGAGCTGCACTGGTTAAACTCAAAGCAAGGCAAGAGCCGTGCCAGCTCCTGCGTGGAGTGGAGGCACATGATTTCCTGGAGAACTCAAGGCTACCGTAACTAATTGAGCTGCCTTGTCGTATTCTCTGGAAGCAGGTTAATGCCGCTATGGCCAGTCCGCGCTCCAGCTGTGTAAATGTCAGTCTGGGAGCCATGGACTCCCGAGGAACTTCTGCACCGTGCTGTCCTAGCCGGCTGGGGCAGCCAGGGGTGCCCTGGACTCCTGCCGTCTGCCCTCTGTAGCGTGTGGCCAAAGGGTGCTGTGATGCCCCGAGTGACTGTGCCAGCTGCTCCCGGATGAGGGAAGGTGGGATGTTCTGTGCAAACCCCACCTTCAAAGGGTGCAGGTTGCTCGGACCCCAGGCTAACTCCTCGGCTGCGGGCGGTTTAACCCATGGGTGCGTGTTGCCCCCGTGCAGGGGGGTGAGTTCCCCACCCTGGAGGGGACAGTGTCCCGCTGTATCGCTGGTGGGGGGGTTTACGGTGCCCAGGGAGATGGGCTGTATGCGGCTGCCCTCTAGTAATGAAGCCTTTTCCTCCCAGGGAGGGACTGCATGCCAGGCTGGGGTTTGGTGGCCATGGCTTTGCTTGCAAAAGGTATGAGGGGCAGGGACGCTGGGCTCTTGCCCAGGCATTGCCTAAGAACCATCCCCTTCTCGGGGGGAATTAAGATGCTCCAGAAAGGCATATTCCCCTCAGCGATCCGGCTCGTGAGACACACTGCCTTACTTGTCTGCTTCCCAAGCTGGGAGAGGGCCAAGGCAAGCCGGAGAGAAATGTGGGAGCGAGAGCTCGTGGGGATAGCCAAATGCCACCTCCAACAGCCGCGGCGGGGTGTTGAGAGAGATGGGTGCAATCGTCCCCTCTCTGGATGCTGCGGGGGGCCGGGGCCGGGCGGCAGCAGCTCCTTTGAGCCGGGGCTGCCTCATCTGCCATCCTGGCACACCTGGGCTGCGAGCGCAGGCAGCCGCGGGGCGTGTGGGATGCCGGGGCTGGGGGCTGCCATGCAGGGAGGGGGCCGAGCGGCGTGCGAAGCGGTCGGTAACTCACCGTGTCCATCTGGCTCTGGCGTGGTCCTCTGCCTGCAGAAACCTGGCAAATATCCTCCCGTCTGGGATGCTGTGGGTGCCCCGATGCCCCCGGAGCCTGGGCTGGCAGCGCTCCTGCCGCCCCTGTGCCTGCGCTGCTCTGCCCGTGCTGTATTAACACTGGGGCAGGACCGCCCAAGCACTCCTTAAAACCCACAACAGGAGTTGTGAAACAGGATTTATGATTTGTATGGTAATATAACACCGGTCTATCAGCAGCACCATCACCCGCAATAATCTCTTGAGCATCTGCCACTGGAGGGTGACTCACTTGCAGGGCTGCTGTCACCAAATAGCTTATCAGGAGTGAACTGACTGACAGAGCAGGATTTTTCCTGCTCCTCTACTGATGATAAGAGGAACCACAGCCGTCCCGCTCTTTGTCCGTCTCTTCCGCATTGCGATGGCTTGTTTTTAAACAGAGATTTTAGTAGGTGGAGGAGGAAAGGAAAGAGTTTACGCATAAGGTTACGAGGCCATTATATGCTCCTGTCTCTCAGGTCACTCGGTCTGTGTGTCCCTGCGTAGCCCCGGGTCGCAGCTGGCAGCGCCGGAGCAGAGCTAAGAGGAAAGCAAGCGGGCGCCCATGGCAGGTTCCCTCTGGCGTTGCCATGCTGGTGTCCGGCTCTGCGGGAGTAGCTGATATCCTGGGCAGGCTGTATGGAGTCTCGCTCCCCAGTGGGAATGAGGTGCCCACCTCTGCCCACCGGGAGACACTCTTACAGCCCCCCGGGCCCTGTTTTGGGAAAGTGCTGAGCCCGTAGGCAGGTGCTGAGGCTGCTTGTGGAGCTGTGTGTGTCTGATGCAGAGCTGGGCTACGTGTCCAGGAATAATGGCTCTGGGATGAAGAGCGGCGTGCTTTAGCCTGCAGTTGGCAGTGCTGCTGGGCAGGATGGGCATTTAGGGGTGCAGGAGCCGCTTGCTCCAGCTGGGCAGCGGCCGGTGCAGGGAGCGGGCTGGGGCCAGGCAGCCTGCGGGCTGCCGGCTGGAAAGCCTGCCCTTGTGCAGACTCATGCTGGAAGCGGTGGGTGTGCGGGATTTGCTGAGCAGCTAATTACCTTCTCCTCCTCTTGTAATCAGGCTTTCCCAGTGCTCGGGGAGAGCTGCTGCTGCCAGGTGTGCACACTGTGCCAGCGGGGAGACTGCGGAGCATCCAGGACGTGCAGCTCCTTGGCCAGGGAACCGTGCCATCGCCGTGCCAGCTCCTCCCTACCCCAGCCCCTCCGGGATCCTGGCATCCACATGTGGCTCTGCAGGTAAGGGACACCCTCCCCACGCTCACTGGTGAGGATCCAGCCCCCTCGGGAGGTGAGAGCACCTCGGCAGGCTGCAGCCTCGGCTGCTGTCCATGCGATGCTCAGAGACCACGGGATGGAGTGTGGGCAGGTCCAGCCGCAGGCGTTGTGCAGGAGGGTGCCCAGTGCTGTTGTGGGAGCTTTCAGCTTGCAAACTGGTTTAGGGGGCTGTGCACATCAGCGGGGAGTGGGGCAGAGAGCTTGTGTCCCTGGTGTGCCATGGTGGGTCCTGGCTGGGGCAGCAAAGGCTCTGTGTGGGCACCTGGTGCAGCCCGAGATGCAGCATGGTGGAATGAGCTCTCCTCTCCAGCATTCCTGTCCCTTGTCAGGGAACAAAGTGTGGCTTAAAAGTAAAAGCAGGGGTTGGGCAGGGACTCTGGAGCAAGCTCAGTCCTGTGCTGTGCCACAGAGACTCCCCTGAAGCATGGGATGCCTTCCCAGAGCATCCCAGTGCCAGCCCCACACACCCCATGGCTGGGCCTGGCCCCACTGCCGTGGAAAGGAGAGCAGCCCAGCAGCATCCGCGGGGTGGGAGGATGCACGGTGAGGAGCGGCTCTTCCTCCTCTGAGGTTAAGCGAAGGTTTTGAGGAAACAGCTGAGGTTTGCAGATGTTATGTCACAGCTCCGCGCGCCTCCGGGCTTTGCTTCCTGGAGTGCGGCTGTGTTTCCAGCGCATCACCCTTCCCTGGCCTCCTGCGCGTGGAGCCCTGGCGTGACGTGGGCTTCTGGGCACCCCGGCTCTGTCTAGGGTCAGGCAGGGGCCAGGCAGGGCTGGCCCGGGGCTCTGTGCAGCCACCAGCCTCCCTGAGCCACATGGACACGCACCACGTCCCTTTCCTCTCCACTGCCCGGCAAGGAGCAGTCCCGGCCCCTTGGGGTCTGCAATCTACATCATCCCTGCTGCATCCCGGCTGGCGTCCCCGCGTGTCCCAGGCGTCGCCCCTGGGTCTTGGTGATGAGATGTTCATTGCTGGGGAGGGCTGCTCGGGGGCTTGTCTCCTGCCCTGACCGCTTGCGCTGGGGCACGGCGTCATCGATGGCTGTGTCTGGCAAAGTGCGCACAAAGAGGAGGTTTCTGGGAGGGGAGGGATTTTGCCCCTGGCTGCCTGGTTTCCAAGCGGATAATGATTATCCCTGTTTGCTACCTTCTACCTGCAGCCACAGGACATGGCTTCCCCCTCTTTCTGTAAGCAGGCAGTGATTGCCACCGAACCCTGAGGTCTGGGGCTTTGAGAAGATGATCCAGTACAGCTGTAAGTGAATCCCACCCTGTCACCCTGGGGTCCTGCCCTCCCCATGGGTGCCCTCGCCCTGCACAGGGCCATAACCATTGTGGGCACCCTTAAGCGCCCAAGCCCAGGCTCTGTGCGGGACCTTGCCCCCCATCCTGGCTGCTGCTCTTTGCCAGGAGGTGGCAGTCGGAGGACACAGCCACTGGGGCACCTTGCTGGGCTGGACACCCGTGTGTCCAGCGTGTTCCTGCCCCTCGGGCTCCCAGTGCTACCAGTTTAGCCTGTGACAGGCTGCCTGTCTCTGCCAGCAGCGGGAGGGCAGAGCTGCCTGCATGGGTAGGCATCGCATGTAGCCCGTGCAGGCAGGGAGGGTGGGTTGGGAGCAGCCATCGCAGGCTGGAGCACGGCAATGGGCATCCATGGCATGAGGAGTGATGTCTGCTGGAGCTCCTCTGCTTTCTCCCCTAGGAACCAGTTGAACCGGCGGGTGAGGAGCAGTGCCTGGGCTTGCTGTGGCACGGGCGGTGAGGCGGCTGTGTCACCGGCAGAGGAGGGGACGGGCAGGACGTGCCAGGCTCCAGCGCGCTCTGGGCTGTGCTGCAGAAACTCCCAGCCTGGGCCAGCCGTGAGCAGCTCCTGTGGCACAACACGGTGCCAGGAGATGGACCCCCAGGCAGGTGAGGAGGCGGTGGTTTTGGTAGAGCAGAGAGAGGAGGGGCAGAGGTGGGGATGTTGTATGGCACGGGTAGTGGCTTGGTAACCTTCCCTTCCCCTCTGCTGTCTGTGGAGCTGGGGCTCGGGGCTTGGTGTGGCTCTGCCTCGGGCAGCGATGCACGGAGGCATCTTGCTGGGATGGAGAAATCGGCTCCCGAGAGTGTCGGGCCAGGGAGCGCCTCCCACGCACGGCACGGGGCTGGGCATGAAGGCGTCATCCTCCCACCGGCGGTAGGCGTGGGGAGAGGGCAGTTTCGGCAGCCGGCTGATTCAGGGAGGCTATTGCACCACGCTCCTCCTGTCCCGCAGCTCCTGCTGCGTGAGTCACTCCTGCGGCAGACTCCCTGACCTCACCCACGCTGTCCTGTGCCGGGGCATGGGGTCCTGGGGCTCCTCCTCGCCCCTGGCCCGGCCGGAGCAGGGCGCGTTTGTTTCCCACGTATCCCGGCCTCCCGAGCCCTGCCGAGAGGGCCCAGCAGAAGGGAAGGAAGGGCAGGCTGGTCCTGCTCACCTGCGGCACACCTTGGGAGCTGGCAGCGCAATGCTCTGCGGCTCCCCGGGTGTTTGCTGGCTACCGCCAGGTAGAGCAAGTGCTGCGGGTTGCAGGACGACCCGGGACATTGCTCACTATGTAAACACCGTGACCACAGGGGAAATGTTCTCATTCCACCGGCATCTGTCTAAATTTAGCTGCTGTTAGGTCATCCTTTTCCGCTGTCTCCTGGCTCCTGGTGCTGCAAGGCACGGCACCCTGTCCCCGTGCAGGGCGCTTGCCCCAAGCCCTCTGCAATGGCAGGGATGTGCTGCGGGGCTGTCTGTGCTCTGGGGCAGTGGCCAAATCCTGCTGTCCAGCCTGGGCACAGCAGCCCCCAGAGCTGTGCCCACCACCACCCCACCTGCGGGTTGCTAATGGGTCGTACTGGAAATGACTGGTCGGGGGGCCCCATGGGTGTGTGGGGATGCTGGGGTGCAGGGGGGTGCACAAGAGACTCTGCTGCTTGTGCGATGGGCTCTTGCTGGAGCCTGCAGTGACAGCGGAGAAGGGTCTGTGGTGGCATTTGGGGAGGGGTTTGGGGGAGCAGGGGCTGGCAGCAGGAGAGAGGTGTGATGAGCAGCCCTGTGCTGTATGTGGCGCAGGATTTGCGCTATGCAAGAGGCAACCTGCGGACAGGCTGCTCGCCCTGACAAACGCGTCCTCTAGAGGGAACTGCCTGTCCAGAAATGGGTCTGCGCGGCTGCACAGGGACAGCCCGGGGTACGGCACAGCGGGAGGCGGCACTGGGACAGCCAGCGCCACAGCCGGGACATCTTGCTGCTCTCCTGCATCTTCTCTGCTCGGCCGGCTGCGGCCGGGGCACGGCTGGGAGGATGCACCGGAGCTGCAGGGAGGTGACAGCCAGCGAGTGTCTCCTTGGCCCCAGGAGCAGCAATAGCAGGGGATCCCACTTACAGGGAACGTGGGCTCCTGTTTACAGCCGTTCCCTTCCCGTTTAGGCTGAGGGCTGGGGGTTACTCGCACTCCCCCTCTGGGCTCCCTTCCCAGGTCACATCCAACCCCCAGCTCACCTGGTGACCAAGATCACGGGTGTCCAGCATGGGGCTTTGGGGGTAGATAAAAATCTCTGTGCCATAACACTCAGCACCCCTATGGGAGCTCAGTCCCCCCGTGCCATAGGGACTGCACAGGGTGGGGGGACATATCCTGGCCCCACAGCAGTCCTGTCCCCACCAGGGGATGAGCAGGACCCCCCCGGCCTCCTGGAGGCGTTTGTCTGCAGAGCCCTTTCTTCCTCTGTTTTACAGGGCAGGAGCCCATCAACATGCTCGGGATTGTCTTGGGTGTCGGGCTGGCCTTGCTGATCCTGGTGCTTTTTGGCTACACCTTCATCCGGTGGTACCAGAGGGGCCAATGCTGGCGCCGTGAGTACGGGCAGAGCCGGGGGATAGGCAGCGGGGGGGCAGGGAGGCCTCAAAGGAAAAGGGCTGCCGGACCTGGGATGTGGGGAGCACACCCGATATTTGCTGGTCCCTGGGGGCTGGGGAGATCCGTGTGCAGTGTGGCTGTGGGGCACGCTGAGGGCGCGCAGGAGGAGGGGGATGCACGGTGATGTCCCGGTGTGGCTGGCTGTCCCGCTGGCTGTCTTGCCCATCCCTACGCTGCCAGATGGAGTCACAGCAAAGTCAAGGCGCGCTCCTGGCACCGCACGGCTCTGACACCTCTCCTTACCACCTCCCCAGGGCCCAACTTCATCTTCAACCTCTACCACACCTGGTGAGTGAGAGCGTGCGGGGACCTGGGGTGGGCTGGGGGCTCCTTTGCCTGGGGCCAAGGTGTCCAAACCCCCGCCAGTCCCAAACCCACTGAGCTCTGCTGTTTGCAGGTGCTGCCTGCCCGGGACAGATGCTCAGGGGAGCTTGGCTGTCCGGAGACAGCCCCCATCCCGCGGGCTGTCGGGGGCTGGAGGTGGGGGCAGGCAGCTTGCTGACGTGTGTGCTGTCCCCGCAGCGGGCTGGGGTCGGTGGCGGTGGAGCTGGTGCCGCCGTTCAGCATCAGCGGCTCGCTGAGCGAGGCGGGGAGCGGCTACCTGCCTTTCCGTGACCGGGGGCCGTGAGGCGGGAGCCGGGGCTGGCATGCAGGTAGGACATCCCCCTGCTCTTCCCTGCCTGGCGATGGTCGGTCCCTGGCCATGGATGTCCCCCAGCAGAGCCCACAGCCGGGCGCCGGGTAAGGGTGCTGTGCTTTGGCTGCTCCGTGTTTCTTCACAGCCCCTGCTCCTCACAGCTTTCCCTGGGATAGTCCCAAGGTTTTTCCTGCAAAAGTCCTCCCCACGCCTGCAGGGCATCAGGGGCTTTCTCTGGGCTCAGGTTTTGTTTCCCCCCCGTGGCTCTGGTTTAGTGTTTCCTTCCCTGCTGGGCTTGTGGCTGGGGAGAAAAGAGCTGGGGGCCAGGGCCGGAGCCCATGTTCCCCCCCTGCACCGCTTCCGCATGCCACCTCTCGCCCACCCTCCTGCGGCAACAGAAACAGCAACCAAAACCGGCCACAGGGGAATTCCTCTCTTCTTGCTTCTTTAAAAAACAGCCCCTGAATATGCTGGATTTCTACTGAAATTGAAACACTGCGGTTTCTGTTTTTAAAAGAGCTTCTCCATCCGCTCCCCACAGCTGCGTTTCTCTCGCTGGCCCTCCCTGGCCACGGGCAGCACTGGAAGGTGCCTGGGGCCGGATGCCATCCCCATCCCCGTGCTCTGGCTCAGCCTCCCCTTGCTTCAGCTGGAGGAAGAGAGTGCTGCCTTATCCCAGGCTTCCTCAGCACACGTCCTGGAGGGAAAAGCTGCCTTCCCCGTGGATCCCCATGGATCCCCATGGCTCAGTGACACTGACTGACTCTGCACCCAGGAGACCTTGGGCTGGGCTGTTGGTGGACGGGGCAGTGGGAGCGCAGGGAGCCAGCTAAAAGGAATGGCAGGGAGCCACAGGACTGGATGGCGGGTTTTGTGCAATAGGGGAAAATGCCATAAGGAAATGAGACTGCTTCAGACTTCATACTTCCCTCCTCGGTCAGATATCCGGACAAATGTGGAAACTTGTCCTCTGCATTGGTAGTGCAAGCAAACACCTCAGAAAGTCCCCGTGGGCTTTCTCGTGGCAACTGCCTCCAACCTCGGCACAGCCACTGGCCGCGGACGTGCCTGGAGCACAGGAGCAGCCCAGTAAAGTTGCTGCAGTCCCCGTATGGCGGGGGGGGCTTGGGACTGTTTCTTTGCAGACTGTTTTCTCAGATGGAAAAGGAAGAGAAACTTGGGAGTTTCTCAGATGGAAAAGGAAGAGAAACTTCCTGTGGGTAGGGAAACCGGTGAGGGCAGTGCGGAGAGCCCTGGTCTGCACCCCGAGCTGATGGCCGGCCGCGATCCCCCTCCCTTCTCCTTCGCCATGAAGCTCCTCGCAGGGTCTGAGCAGTGCTGGGGGCTCGGCAGCCCCCTTTGCTGGAAATGTGTCGGAAATGTTTGTATGGGACGGTGCTGGGGCAGGAAAGGTGTTTGCAGCCGGTCTGGGGCAGCTGGAGCATGGTGCGAGGAGGAGAGGAGCCGAACGTCCTCCGTGCGTTAGGCTGTGACTTAATTCAGGAAAATGTGAGCATCCGGGATTTTCAGAGAAGCGGAGGGACAGTCCGTGCTCTCAGCTATCAAAACCACAGTGCGTGTGGTGCGTGGCTTTCTGGCAAACTCCTCTGGGTTTCGTTGGAAGGAGAGCCCTGGCTGCTTGTGGAGGCAAACACCATTTCTCTCAGCCCCTGGATGCTGCTGGCTGGAGCCTTTTACGGCAAGCCAGAACCAGCAGCACCCGGCACTGCACGGGATCTGGCCGCAGAGCTTGACGTCAGGAGCATTTAAAAAAGTAAAAAAAAAAAAAGTCAAGCTTTGTTTTGATGACTCAGTTTTTTTCAGAGGAAGCTGAAAAAAAAAAAAAAAAAAAAAAAANAAAAAAAAAAAAGAGATCAAAAAGCCCCAAACCCCAAAATACCCAGCGGCAGAAGGGATGGTGAAAGTGGAAAATGGAAGGGCAGGAGGATGCATGGGGCTGGCATCGCTGCAGCGGCCGGGGCCTCCGCCTGACGCAGGGAGCGTGGCTTCAGCGCGAGTCAGACGTAACAGAAGGAAATGCGGCGATACATCAACATCCCTTCTCCTGCCTGCAGTGATTCATGTTTTCACCCGAAAAAATGTACTGCCCGAGATGGGTTTCCATCAACAGTTTTAATGGGACTATCCCCCATGAAGTTTCTTGGAAACTAAGTGACTCTTGGAAAAACTCTCCAGTGACCTGGCAGCAAAGTGTAGTGCGCGGTAAGTTGTTCCCATCTCGTGCTTGTTTCCATTCTCACAGAAACTGTTCCCCTGCCCCCAGGTTTTGACTTGTTCCACTCTGCCCTGGGGATGCTCCTGTCCCTCCCTGGGGCCTGGTCCCCGGGAAGTGGGGGGACACACGCTGCATGCCCAGTGCACCCCTGTGGAATCACCACGAGCTGCCCAGGCCCTTTTCCCTGCCGCTGCTCGCTCCCGCAGCACACTCCTCGCCTGGGACAGCCACCCTGGCCCTCAGGTGAGTGAAGCTCCCAGCTGGGGTTGCTTCTCCTTTTTTGTTTTTCCAGTTGTGGTGTGGAAACACTCTTCCCCGTGTGAGGCAGAGGCAAAGTTGCCCTTTGCTGCAGGGGAAAGTCCACATCCGAAAACCGAAAGCGCAGCTTGACCTTAGAAGAGGATGTACAGATGAGTGGACCAAATAAATAATACCACATCCTTTCTGTATTTACAAATTAAATAGAATAAATAACGTCTGTATGCAACAATGGCAGAACATGGACCATAGTGTGGGCAGGGCTGCCCTGGCTCGTGCTGGGCGCGTGTCCTGCGCCCCGTTGGAGGTAGCCAGCGCCCCGGGTCTCTGTCACAGGGGCTAAAGGGCCTCTGTGAGGTCAGGAAAGTCCCTCGCTCCCTCCCAGTGAAGGAGCTCCACGCTCCCAGCAGCAGGATGGCTGACGTCAGGCTGCTTTTTGCTTTCGGGTTGTGTGTTGTGAAAGGCCTGGATGGCGTTGGAAGCACGTACGTCAGCTGGAGGAGCCCCCGCGCTTGCCTGTGGGAGGGGGAAGTGGGCAGGGGAAGCGCAGGGCTGGCGCAGATCCTGAGCCCCGGGGCTCTGTCCCCGGCACTGGGCTACAGGGGAGGGAAGAGAAGTCAGGATACAGAATGATAGGGTCGGAAGGGACCTCTGGAGATCATCTAGTCCCACCCCCAGCCAGAGCAGGGTCACCCAGAGCAGGGGGCACAGGAACGTGTCCAGGTGGGTTTCGAATGTCACCGGAGACGGAGACTCCGCCACCTCCCTGGGCAGCCTGGGCCAGGATCACCCTTTGGGAAATATCCTGGTGTGTATCCTTGGGCTTGATGGCCAGAGAAGGGGAGATGAGCCCCTCCTTGTGCCTGTTAGCTTTATGCCAGAGAGTGGCTGGAGGGAAGGGACAGGGCATGCCGGGGGCTGGCCACAGCGGTACCAGGGCCAAAGCATCCCCAGAGGCAGCCAAGCTGGTGCTTCTTGGGCGAGTCTTGGCCGAGGCACCATCAGGTTGATGCATTTGGGGCTCGGCGGTAGCTTATCGGAGTAGCTGCTCCCCTGGGTCAGTGGGCAGAAGAGGTAGTTGGGTCAGAGTGGGGGGCTGGTGGGCGCCTGCTCCCCCGCCCCGGGACGGCTCACAGGCGGCTGTCCTTGCTGTCCCCGTTGAGCAGGCTCAGGGGGTTGATTTGCAGCATGAACCACTCGTCGGTGCTGAGGCTGGAGACAAAGGGCAGCGTCCCCCGGAGGTCAGTGTTGAAGATGCTCAGGTCAAAGGGAGATTTCAGGAGCTCGGGGCCGGCTTTGGAGGCCAAGGGAGCACTTGGGATCCCATAGCTCAGCAGAGTGGGGGCTTGGGGCCCCAGCTGGCTGGAGAAGTCCCAGGCAGTGGGCTCCCGAGGGGCCCCCCATGCAGCAAGATCCTGTGCGTTGCTGCGGGGATGCTCGGGAGAGGACTGCTTCAAATACCCTTTGGCCACCGCCAGCTCGGCGCACTCTACGTCCAGCACGACGTCAGCGCTGCCTGGGCCCTGTGGGGATCCTGCGCAGCCCGAGAAGAGCATCCCCTTGGCTGGGTCCTGCCTCGGCTCCACTGTGCCCTTGGACTGCTGCAGGTACCCACGGAACTCCACGTCTTGCTGGCTGTCCTGGCTGGTGTCAGGGGGGAGCCCGTGCTCCCCTCCCTGGGGCTGCCCGGTCTCGGCTGGGCTGCTGTTCCCGCTGCCGGAGGAGCCTGTGGGACGAGGGCAGGGGCTCTCCAGGCCCACGCCGCTGTCGTCGCCGGTGGGCAGCTGCCGCTTGTAGCCCTGGGGCTCGGGGCCCGAGGAGCAGCTGAGCTCCGAGGAGGAGGAGTTGTGCAGGCAAATGCCGCTGTCAGTGCTGGTGCAGCTGCTGTCTCCGCTCTCCGGCCCCAGCAGGCACAGCCAGTCCTCGGACCACGCTGGGAGCTTCCAGCCCTTCTCCGGGGACAGCTGGGCTGTGCCGGTGCTGCCATCGTGGCCGCTGTCCTGCTGGGGCTCCTTGTGGCACACAAAGAGCTGCTGGACGGGGTCTGCGTCTGAGCTGCCCGAGGACGAGGACTCCTGCTCCACCCAGAGCGAGCTCTGCTTTATGAACGACTTCTGGGAAGGAGAGAAAAGAGGGGAGTGAGCCGTGCTTTGTCCCTGCTTGTTGCCTGCCTCCCCCAGTGGCTACCCAAGCCCACAACCTCATGCCAGCCACAAAGGGTGCTGTGTACGCGGCTGCCTTACCAGGACCGACGGCGGCCTCATGGGTTTCTTTATGTAGGTGCACACCAGCAGAGCCCCCAGGAGGCCCAAGAAGAACACGGTGATGAAGGAGGAGCTGACGATGCTCGGGACAAGCTCTGCGCTCCCTGCAAGAGAGGACGTGCCCAGGTGTGAGGTAGGAAAGGCAGAGCCCTTGGTGCACGTATCATGAAGGCACTGCAGCGGGGACACGGAACGGCTGCCCTGGTGCGGACCCCCAGGGCCAGGAGGCTGAGGAGGATCCGTGTCCCGCAAGGCCCCCCCTTCCCTGGCGCTCTCATCACTTACTGTCTCTCTCGCCGATGGTGACGCACTGCTCGTCGGTGCGTGTGGCACGGATGCACCGGCTGGCCACGTAGGGCTCCACGCTGATGCAGTACTCAGTGTCCCAGAAGAGGTTGCTGATGTTAAACTCCGGGACAGTCTTCACCTCTTCATGCTGCAATGACCAGAGCATGAGCTGGTACCCGAGGGCCCCCAGCCCCATGCTTTCCTCCTGCCTCCTCCACTGTCTCCTGGGGAAAGTCCCCAGGGCGCTTAGTGATGCAGCTAGACCCAAAGTCTCGGCCAGAGCTGGGGAACCTACTGCAATAAAACATTCAGAGAAATCTCTCTGTGGTGTTGTGGCTGTGAGAAAGCTCAGTGTTAACTTTTACAGGAGGCTGTACTTTAAAAATCTGCTTTTTACTTGGGCAGCGCTGTGTGACAGATGGGGACAGCACGGGACCAGCAACTCATCTCACCGTCCGATTGTCCTGCGCCCTCCTGACGAAGACCCGGAAAAGCCTTGCATGCTTCTGAATGTCCTGGTATCGCACGGTGAGGTTCCCTGCCCTGAGGAGCAGCTGCAGCTCCACATGGACGGTGTTACCTGTCACAGAGAGACTCTGGCCCGACAGGCGCAGGCTGGCTGGAAACAAGACGGTTGGAAGAGCACGTTAGGTTTTTCTCCTGTTTGCAGCAGTGGAATGAGCTGTGACGGTCCCTCACAGCCGCCGCCACCTGTCCTAGGTTTGCCCCATCCCGGCTGCCCTCCAGGAAGGTATGAAGACACATCCCTGCTCTCATCTGTCCCAAAGTTCTTCCCCAGCAGCTTGGCACCCTGACCTCTGCCACCCTCGAAGCCCCTGGCCGTGGGGTGGAGGTGGACACCAGACCTACCTTCTTGTGGGGAGAAAGAGTTGGTCCTTTGCCACGGGGACGTGTGGTTTCTGGACACGGCCCTGACCCGCGCGTAGTAGCGCTGGGCAGGATCCAGGGTGTAGTACGTGAGGTCGCAGGAGTGCTCCGAGATCTTCATGCACCTTGGAATGGCTGTCCAGGACAAATTTGTGCCATAGCTGCCGGGAGAAGCGCCTGGGGTGAGCGCGGTGCTGACTGGTGCCAGGGACTCTCTTGTCACCGCTGTCAGTGACCTTGGGCAGGGACCGAACCCCCTCTCCCCGTGGCTGTACTCACACTTTGTGCTCCACTTCGTAGCGGACGTCGCTGGGGGGGTTGTGTCCCGGCTCCCACCGCAGCAGGTGATGTGCCATCTCGGCAGCAAAGCGCACGTGCCTGGGGCTCGCCAGCGGCTCACCTGCGGGGCCAAAGCCTTGGGTGAGGCTCTGTGGCGTCCTGTCCTGTGCCATCCCCCTGTGACCCGCAGGAGAAATTGCCTCCTCGATGGCTCGCCTGGAGCTTGCCCGCCCACCTGAAAAGCTGCAGGCTCAGCCCCGGCTCAAGGTTTTGCCCAGCCCTGTCCTGCTCCTGAGTCTGCATTTTCTTGTCCGTCTCTTTCCCTTTGTCCTGTTTCTGGGGAGAGCATTGCTCAGCCCATCCCAGAGGGTCTCCCTGCTTTTCTGGCCCAAGAAAGGATTGGAAGCCTGCTGTATTAGCATCCCTGATGGCCCCCGCTCTTTGCTAGCAGCTCTGTTTGGATTCAGCTTTCCTGTTTTGCTTATCTGCTGTCTGGTAGAAATAGACATTTTCACACCTCCTGTCTGAATTTCGGTACTGTCACCTGCAGCAAAGCACCGCTAGATAACATCTGCCACCCCTTCTGTGCCGGTTTCCTCGGCAGCCGCTCTCTGCCAGCAAGCCCCAGCCACCCGTGGGCAGGAGGGCTGTCAGCAGAGCGCTGACCCGGCCATTTCTCCCCAGTGCGAGGCACCCTGGTCCGCGCTGGTGGAGGTGAGCAAGGCTGATGCCCGAGGGCTAACACAGCCTTTGGTCTCCCGAACAGCGGAGAAAGGCTGAGTGGCGAGCAGGGAGCCCTGGCGGTGTCCTGCTCCAAGCAGGCAGGAGCCGGTGGGTACCATCAGCCTGAACCCTGACCAGCCAGCAAATGTGTCCGAGCTGAACCCCAAACTACAGCAGCTCCGATGGCTGCCTTCCCCCATCTCCGCCCCCAGCCCGGTGATGGGATCTCGGGTGCAGAGCAGCCTGCTGTGAGCCACAGGGCTCAGACACGGCGATGGGGAAGCTGAAAGCCAGTGGGAGAGACTCACCGTCTGTGCGCTGGGTGAGGAGCAGTGCCACACACAGTGCCAGGGCTGCGGCGGAGGGGGCCATGCCGGCTCAGCATCCTCTGCGGGCGCCGGGCTGGGTGAGCAGGGTGCCGAGCTCTGCTCTGGCAGGCTCCCCAACGCTTGTTTTTCCCCCGGGGGCTGGCTCAGTGACGTCTCGGAGGCGTTAGCGCAGCGGGAGGAAAGTAGCAGTGTCGCGACTTCCACTTTTCTTTACTGCCCTCCCACTCACCCACGGCTAATCTCTCCGCGCAGCCTGGGCATTTCCTACAGGCAGCCTGAAAGGAAGAGCTCCGGGGGCTTTTCTGAACAAAACGGTACAATGCTGAGAAAGGGAAAACAGGAGTCGATCATGTGTCTGCCATTGCTGTTTCATTATTAAATGAGATGTGAGAAGCACGGCACAGGGGCCGAGTGTTAGCACCTGAGGATGGCTTGTCTCAGGGATTTTACTGAGTGTCACCCACCTGACAATGTCCCCTCGGGCCAGTGCCCTGTCCTGCCAGCGGCTAAAGCCGGGTGGCATCGCAAGCTCTGAAGTCACGTGTGGCGGAGGGGGCTGTAAGCTGTCCCCGGGGGCTCTGGCAGCTCTGGCCCCGTGGCGATGTCCTGGCGATGCTGGCTGCAGGTGCTGGGATCTGAATTGCCTCCGAGGGCACTGCGAGTCCTCTGCTTTGCCTTCCGGCAGGCTGGGTTACAACAGAGCCTTCTTGAGGGCTTTCCTGGGGGCCTGTGCAAACCCAGGGGCCCTCATGTGATGAAGAGTGATTTGTCTTGAGAAGAGGAATTTCCCCCTGGGGAATTAGTGGGAAGGCCAGTGATAAAAAGAGCAAGAGAAACTGAGAGTGCTCTGGACAGCCTCAGCTTCAGAGCAGTCCCTGGCTCGGTGGGCATAGAGGCGCAGGACCTCGGGTCCCTTTGCCACAGCGGAATGGCTCCTCAAAGAGCCATCTTAAGTGCCCAAAGGAGGAGATTTCTGCTTTTGCCCCTGACTCATCCTTCCTGCTAAAGCCCACAGACTTCCACGAACTGGCAGCCTTGCCGGAGCACCAGCACACTTGTCATCTGCAGGGTGGGTCCAGCGGTGCCACCGAGCTGTCCCCTGGTGCCTGGTGGGCAGCAGGACCTCAGGGATGGCGTGGTGGCACCCAGGGACACCTGGGCTTCGGCTCCACTCCTCTGGGGCCATCGGGGGGATCTGGGCATGGGGTGGTGGTGCTGGGTGCCCGGCAGCGGGAGAGGCTCTCCCTCCGCTGAGGGCAGCCATAGGGACGGCTCCTGTAGCAGGTCCCTTCCTTGGCTTCACCCCGGGTTGGCTTTATCCTCTCCTGTTTGCGAGACCAGTTGATGTCCCGTCACTCTGCTCTCAGCTTGTGAGTCAGTTCTGGGCATCCACTGAATTTGGGAGTCCTGAGATGAAGCACAACCTCATCCCACACAAAGCCACAGCTCGCGTTTCAGGTAAAAGAATGAAAATCAAAAGCAATTGGACCAAAAATGAGGAAGGAGGAAGCCTTCTGGAAAAGATACTGCGGGGCTGGTCCTGTGGGTGAGGCAGTTCAGGGGCTGGGGAGAAATGCCTGGCAATTTAGAGGAAAATGAGACAGGCTGAGGAGAAATGACAGTTCTGCTGAATGCTCAGATCATGAGCAGGGCAAGCACCCCACGATGCTCATGCTGGTACCCGAGCCACTGCAGGGATCACGGAATCATGGAATTCCAGAGTTGGAAGGGACCTCTAGAGATCATCCAGTCCAACCCCCTGCTAAAGCAGGATTGCCCAGAGCACATCCCTCAGGGCTGCATCCAGACGGGGCCTGAAATTCTCCAGGGAAGGGGACTCCACAGCCTCCCTGGGCAGCCTGTCCCGGTGCTCCGTCACCCTCACTGGAAAGAAGTTCTTTCTCGTGCGGGCACTGTCAGGTGCTGGGTGAGGAGCTGGTGCTGGGACAGCGCGGCAGTGTGCTGAGAACACTGCTGAGTTTTCATCTTCAAAATAATTGAGTGTTTGGATAGGAATAGCCATGTTTTTAATAACCTGGAAATCGCCTGAGTCAGAACCTCACATCGGGTCTTCCCTCTGTGTTACCCTCTTCCCTTCCCAGTTCCCTCATGCCTGGGGGTCGAAGCAGAGAGCGGAGGAGCCGCCGGGCTTTCTGGGGCTGGCAGTGCTGGCCCCGGCTGTGTGTGTTATTAGCACCTCGGTTTGCTAGCCGGGAGGGCAGGAGGGTGCAGCAGGGCTCACAGGAGCAGTTATCAGCAAGAAAGGGCAAGGATTTCACGCGGGAGGTGTTGCGAACGCTTGACATTTAGCATCAGGTTGCCGGGGGCAAGCCCAGACACCCAGTTCTCTGTAACTTGCTTTCTGTTGGTGGCTTTCTAGAAACACCAGCAAACAATCATTCCTGGAGCTGCCACCTGGAGCTACTTTCAGAAGATCCCTTTCCAGAAGAGGCGGTGGCTTCTCGCGCAGGTACGTGCACGAGGTCGGCTCGGGGCTGTCCGGGCACCCAGCTCGCTGCTCGGCCAGCCCTGCACCCCGCGGGGCAGAGCTGCAAGAAGCAAACAAAGTGCTCTCAGTCCTGGGTGTGAAAACTGAAGAGGAGTGTGCTGCAGGGCCAGGGCTGGTGCAGAAACCGCCCTGGAAGCAGGGAAACCCTCCGAGCAGGTGGCCTGGCTCGTGGCCGCCCCCGGGGAAGCGTTTGCCCTGTGTGCTGAAGGGCAAGTGCTGGACCTTGCCAGGCAAAGGGCTCGGCAATGGCCTTGCGAGAAGAAAATAGGAGGAAACACCAAGATCAGGGTGGACTCAGGTGTTGGTCTTCCCCTCCGAGCTCCCTCATCCTCCTCTCTGGCCTCCCGGGTTTGTCCCCAGGCTGCGTGTGGGAGAAGGGCAGGAACTGACCCCTCTGGGGAGGGACGGGATGGGGAGCCCCGGGGCAGGGTGGAGGGGACAGTGTGATCCATCCCGGGCTTTTCGGCCTTGAAATCAAAGGGGCTTTGCAGCAGGTTTCATCCAAGCTTGGATGGCCCTGCTTGTCTTCTGCCCTTCCGATGAGCCAGTGTGGGTGGGGAGCCGGATGAATAAGGGACTTATGCTATGAATAATGCCGGGAGAAATGTGCCTGGAAAACAGAACCCTGGCTGGCAAGGAGTGCAGAGGCTGGGGCGAGCGGGGCACGTGGCACCGAGGGTTGTGGGGCCAGGGGTCTGGACATCAGGAAGCACACAATGGAGCTAGGGTTTTTTTCCTTTTAATTTGAATATTTTTGCCTGTTTCTCCGAAATGTGGTTTAAGCAAAGCATCTCCTCGCTCACGCCCACAGAGGAAGCGGGAGACGGCTGCTTTCTCCTTGCACAATGCGAAAGCATCGCTCTATGAGCAAAAGAGTGAAAAAGCTTCTGGAGAAACTAGAGGTAAACAGCCTTTTGTTTCCCTTGGAATGGGGCGTTCTGGACTTCTCGGTCACCTGGGGAGCACGAGAGGGTTTTTGATGGGGTTGGACGCAGTTGCACATCCCCTTCTCTCCCATCCTCAGCTGGTGCTTGCAGCCCTTGGCCAGGGCAGGAGAGGTGTGGGCGAGCGTGTGGTGGGCATATGGTGGGAAAGGGGGCCCTTGGGCAGGCAGGGAGCCAGGAGAGCGGTGAGGAGCCCCTGGTACCTGGGATGATGCTCTCCTCCGGAGCCAGACCTCACCTCCTGCCCAACTCCCAGACCTTTGGTCGCAGCCGAGGGCTGTGTTGTCCCTGCCTGGTTCCTCAGCGCCTGGCTGGGGCGACCGGCAGCAGGTGTTGAGCGGGCTGTGCCTGGATCAGTTGGGAAACAGGCAGCGGTGGAGCCGGGCGGCAGGTCGGACTGGTTTCCCTCCGCGCCCGGCGCTGGCACTGACGTACGAGCCTGCTCGCCAAACAGATTCTGCCCCGTCCCCGCGGACCTGACCTCGCTCTGTCCATGAAGGATGGCTGTGCCGGAGCTGTGATCCCAGCCCAGCCCTGCAGCGGCCGATGGACGGGAAAACCTCTCCGGTAAGGCGCAGGCAGCTCCCCCGGCTCGGGGTACCGGGGTTGCTCTGTGGCCGTAGGGACCTGCTCTCCTCGGGGTTTGGTGGAGGGCCCAGTCCCTGCTCTCTGAGGCGGTGCCTGCTGCTGCCGGCAGGGAGAAGGACCCGGAGCGAGCTGCCTGTGGGGCTGCTGCCTCCGGCACCCCCTCGGCACGCAGACAGAGGAGGACTGCTGCCAGCATTCCCGGTTTCAGCCCTGTGAGGTGTCAGGGATGCCAGCACCGTTGCTTTTTCATGCTGGAACCAGGGAGACTGGCTGGTGGGGTGGGCTGGTGCTGCTGGTGGGAGCTGGCAGCCATGGCGCTGCACGTGGCAGTGTCAGCATGCCGGTGGCCCTGGCCCCCGCTGCTCTCCCTCACCCGCTCTCCTGGCAGTTTTCCCTGTGCTCTTTCTGGGCTGGGTGGACCGGGGACTGCTCGGTCTCGGCCATGGGGCCTTGCTGAGCATCCTGTCATGAGGAAAACATCCATCCCTGGCTGGGAACTGGGCTCAGCCCACCCGGGCGAGGCAGCGGGTAATTACCACGCCAAACGCTGCCGGCTGTGCCAGCGATGTCCGGGATGTGCAAAGCCGGCAGTGACGAGGTGGATGGGGCTCGAGGGGAGGCAGAACCAGCTGCTAAAGCCACTCTCTTCCTGCCCCTTGGTGTGCAGGTGATTCGGAGGCAGCCAGGAGCAGCGGTAGAGTGGGCTTGTGCCAGGTCCTGGCTGGCTCCTGGGGGAGGGCAGCCTGTTCCCCAGCTTTGCAGTGTCACCCTGGTCCTGGGCAGCCCTGAAAGCAGGCAGTGACACCGTGTCTTGGTGAGAGAGTGGCAGGAATTGGGATGCCCACGTATGGAGACAATTACCCAATATCGGGCATCCCCGCTGGGCTACCTTGGCCTTGTCGCGTGGATTAAATGGGTCATTAGGAGTCCCAGGTGCCACGCTCGGCTCTGCAACTGCAGGAGAGTCGCTTCATCTTCCTGTGCCTTGGTTTGTCCATCCATGGAATGGGGTGAGCAGCAATTGCTCACCCCCTGGAACAGTTTCTGATCTCTGCCTGAAGGGCTGCTCATGCTGGCATAGGGCAGCGTGTCCCTGGCCAGATGGGGCTGACTCAGTTGTCATGGCTTGGCACCTGCGCTTGCAAAATGGCCCATGCATGCTTTGGGATTTCACTTCCCTGTGCGTTGCCCCTTTACTGCATCCAGGCCTCGTCAGCGTCGTCCTGCAGCTCCTCCCCGGTTTGTCCCCAGGGCTGGGGGTCTGCCCCCTCCCAGGGAGGCACAGCTCAGCTGCGGGACGGGTGTCACCAGGGGGGAACAGGGGCTTTCACATGTTTAGGCAGGTTTTGTCGCAGGTGAGCGCGAGGACCATGTCGCTGTTGTGAGTGATTGTTGTCGTTGATACCAGCTCGCTGAGGTAGTCTGCCCTGGAGAATCAGCACTCCACAGCCAGGTCGCTCCTTGCTTGGCTGGGTGGGGGGGGGCTGCTGAGCTCAGCTGGGAAAGATGATCACCTCTTTAGGCAGCTCCTTCCAGCTTATTTAAGCCAGGCTGCCCCTCTCCCCTCTTGATGCTCCCAGTTTTGGGTAGCTGCCATGCCCTTCTGCTGCTCCGAGACACGGCTGGGCCCTGGGTCCGGTTGCAACACCCCAGGTGTTGCCTGTCTTCTTCCGCTCTCCCTCCCACTCCGAAACTGTGGGTGACTGCTGGCTGGTTTCCCTGCCTTCCCTCCCCATCACGCCTGGATCCCGAGCCTGGAACCCAGCCTGGACCGCCTTTCCCCCGGTGATCGCTCTCTGACGCTGGGACTTGAGCTGGAGGTCAGTGCAAACGGCAGCTCCGGCACGAAGGGGATGGGTGTCTCTGGCGCTGCTTTTCCCAGCTTTGCTCAAAGCCTGGGAGAAGAGGGAGAGCGGACTGAGGTGGAGTTTGTGCTCAGGACAACAAGCTCAGCAAAGGGCTCCCGCTGCAGATGGGCACTGCCCGCTGGTCCCCCAGCAGCCTGGGGCTGGCGGGAGGCGAGCAGAGCTGGCCGGGAGTCCCTGCGCTCGCCCCCGGCATCCCCCCCGCCCTGGGGTGCGAGGGTCTGCCCTGGCAGGGGAAGGAGCTGGCTGCGCTCCCCCTCCCCACGCCGGGCGCTCCGGCGCCAGCCCTCAGCAGCGCTTTGCTCTCGCGGCTGCTGGAGCCTTTGCAGAGAGGACGTCAGAAAAAGGGCTCAAACCGCAGCCGCGCGTGCGAGATAGGCATGGCTCCGGGTCTGACTTTTACTCAAAAGCCAGCAAAGGATGAGTAAAGGTTTTGTGGGCAGAAGGCGCAGCTTGCTCACCAGGGTAACGCGCGCTCCTCAACAGAAATAAATATCTTTGTGAAGCTGCTGCTGTTTGTCCTCTGCCCCAGTGGCTGTATGACAGCAACCAGTTATGCTGGTTACCGGGTGCCCCTCGTAAAAGTTGTTGGCTTCTGCGATGGACCTAAGAAAGAAAAATACTTGGACCTTAGACTTTTAAGGAAATAAGTAACTAATGACTCGAGTGTAAGAAAGGGCACGTGTTTCCTGCTAAGGAATAATAAGAGCAACTTAACCTATAGTGAACTCATGTGTTAATTTGAAATGTTTGTACACTGGAGGTAGAAGCTTTTATATCCAGCATCGCTGGCTTACTGGTGAAGCTGGGCTGTGCTTCCTAGTACAATGGAGGGGTTTGTCTAACAGCGGTGTAATTCTGCTGCTCTGATAACCAAAGGGTTACACTTGCTGCAGGATGAGGCATGTGAAATGTCAGACATGTGGAGATAGCGTACAAATGCCCACTTCAATGATACTGCCTGGGTATTTACAAAGACCTCATTTACACATAGACAGGAGAAATTCTTTTCCTAGGAAGGGTTCCTGGCATCTCCTTGTGGCTTTGTCTCTGCAAAGCAGCCGTGCATGACCGGCTGCAGCTCTGGCTCCCTTGCTGGCTGCATGCGCTTTCTAACAACCGAGGATACCCAGGGATGTTCCATGGTGCGGCTGCACAATACCTGCTGCGGGAACGTGAATCCCATCGGTGTGACTGCTCGGACTCCTTAGGGAAGGATGCGGCCGTGGCAGCCCGGCCCGCAGAGCACAGCGAGGGGCTCCCCAGCACCACTGGGAGAGCTTGGGAGAAGCCAAATCTGCAGCCCGGCTGCCCTGGGCTTGCCCGCATGGCTGCTGTGGAGTTCAGGCAAAGGGAAAACTGGCCTTTGGCCGCAGGCTGAGCGAATTCAGGCTTGTTCCGGCCGTCTGGCGGGGAAGGGTGGGTGATGCTGTGAAACACAACTCCCTCTGCTCCTCCCCGCGCTCACAGGAGCCTGGGGAGATGGTTTTCCATGGCTGGGAGACTAGTGGTGCCTGTGCCAAGGCCCCCGCAGGCAGCGGGAGGAGGTCTGTGCCGGGGGGTGGCCCCGTGCACCCTGCTGCTGGCCAGGGCGGGTGGCCAGGCAGCCTCCCTGGGAGCCCAGGGTGCTGTGCCAGCCGGCTCTGCGGCTGATGAGCCTGGGCTGCGGGCAGTTACTAAGGCACAGTGGGAAAGGTGGTGTGTGTCCCCCCAGTTTTCAGCTGTGGCTGGGGCAGACCCCGCGTGGGGAGCACGCGTGGCCACGCCAGGGTGTGTGACTCACGGGATAATGCCCAGGAAGTTACACCACCGCATTGCAAGAAAGGGCACAGCCGTATTTACACAGCGTGATCCGGCTCCCGACGTGCTCATTAGGGTCCTCGATTCCCAGCAGGAAACACTGGGGTAGAGAAAATCCAGCTGGAAGGGGCAACTTGCCGTGTGCTGGCTGGCGGTGCCCCTGCAGTTTCTGTAAGGCACGCGGCCGTTTCTCGTTGCCGGAGGCATAGCTGGGATTTTACAAATGGCAGAGGAATCCGCATTTATTGTAGGCTTTGTACACAGGTCCCCTCTGAAGGCAGATGAGAGGCTTTCGCTTCTGTAGCTGGTGGAGCGCTTGGAAGAGTGTATCTTGAGGAAAGGAAACGAATACCTATTCTTTTGCAAATTCATGGATTAGGAGTGACACAACTGCAGAACAGCATTCCAGGGTGCAGGACGTTTCAGGGCTTGGAAAACACTGATTATTAAGTATTACTAAATAGCAGCTGGAAATTGCACTGTATTTTTCAAATGGCTAATTAAGGATAGATGCATAAATTGGGGCAATAGCCCTGTGGAACTGGGCCACAGCGTGACTGACCCGATGCCAAATACCCAGCTGATTGCTCTGATCAAAGCGATCAGTTGGGGGAATTTGGCCAGCAGCCACCCCAAGGGGACAAGCTCTGCGAGGCAGAGGTTTTCAGCCATCCCAGATGGGGTACGGCTCGAGCTTCGTGGTACAGAGAGAGGCACAGCATGAACTCTCCATGCGGTTCATGGTGCTGTGGAGGAATAGCCACCAGTGGCAATCACTGGCCGTGCTGGGAAGCTCGGTGCCATGCTGAGGAGCTCGGCTCCATGTCACTTCTGCCTTCTCGGCTGTCTGGGTGACAGGGATGGCAGCTGTGGGGTCTCTCTGGCAGGCAACGGTCGCTGCCACTAACGGTCTTCTGCTCGCAGACCACGGCATCGCCCAGCAGTGTCGCTCCCAGCCTCCATGCCTCCATAGTCAGCAGCATCTTCGGTGCTCGACCTTCGCAGCCTCCGGAAAGTGTCCTCGGCATTAGCTTCAAGCCCTACAGCCCCGAGTCCAGCGCAGCCCCGGCCCCCTGCACGACCTGTGAGAGCACACGTAAGAGGATGGTGCCGAGGGCGGTCTCTGGCCACCCTGGCCCCAGTCCCACCTAGGGTGGGGAGGGATGGAGGGAGGCGGGGAACATGTGCTGCATGTGCCCGCTGCTGGGCACAAGCCTCAGGCACAGGCTGGTGTTTCCCTGGGGGTGTGAGGGGTGCTGGGGGCAAGGAAGAGGAGAGTGACCATGGCGGGATGGGGGGATGCCATGGGGAGGTGCAGGGGGTGTGTGGCTCTGCTCCCCCGCATCTTGTGGGTCCGCTGGGGAGCTGGGGAGCTGCTGGTATGACCTAGGTGGGCAGCAGGGTCCGGGAAGGCAGTGCTTCCCCTCACCCTGCCCCTGCCCCGCTGCCAGGATCCTCCATGTTCAGAGCTCCCTGCATGAGCCAGCGACGGCTTGCGCTCATCTTCTGCGTCTCCGTCCTCATCGTGCTGCTCATCGCCCTCATCCTGCTGTGTGAGTGGGGTCCAGCCTGGCGCTCCCGGCGGGGGAGGGAGAGCTCGGAGGGGCTGGGGTCAGCAGAGGCTGGGGGGACACCCAGGCTGGGAAGTACCACAGGGAAACCCCCCGGGCCGGCAGGTGACAGGCAGGGACATGCTCTTCCCATTTCCTGAGTGTTCCTGACATCTGCTGGACACGCAGGAGCAGGATCGCTGGGGAAAGGAGAGCCGGGGCTTGGGGTCCCGAGTGGGGCTGGGGGGGGTGCGCCGCGCTTTCCTCCTCCTGGGCTGGTGCCAGCGGCAGTGGGACCCCTCCGGCAGCACCCACCCCGGCCCTCCCTGAGGCACAGGGGTGGCGGCAGCACCCGTCAAAGCGCGGTCCATACGTGGAGCAGGCACAGACACGGGGGGAATCCCTTTAGCCCTTGTATCATCTGGCTGGGGCTTCTCCAGCTGCTGAAGCATCGGGCGGGCTGAAAGCATCTTCTGCAGCGGGCTCCGGGAGAGGCTGGCGGCAGCTGAGCTGGACGCTGCTGGGCTGGCGCGGGGGGATGCTCAGGGAAGTCCTCCTTCAGCCCCGCGTCCTGCAGCGCTTCAGCCTTGGCTCAAATGGCAGCCCTGCACCCAGGCTCGGTGTTTGGAGTGCCCTTGTGTGTGGCAGACCTCCTCCAGCCTCCTGGCTGATGGGCCACAGCACCCTCCCCCGCAGTGAGCCCCTGCCAGCAGCCTCACCACAGCCTGTGCTTGCTTCCAGTTATGTTCTGGCGGTCGCAGACCGGCATCGTGTACAAGGAGCCCGCTGAGAGCTGCAAGGACAGTCCCGTGCGCTGCGATGGCGTCGTCGACTGCTCCCAGAGGAGCGACGAGCTGGGCTGCGGTGAGGCAGCGGGGGCGGTGGGGGCGAGGGCAGCCCCTGGGTACCACTGACCTCCCGGCTCTATCCCCGCAGTGCGCTTCGTGTCCGACGAGTCCTTGCTCCACGTCTACTCCAGCGCTGAGAGCCAGTGGCTACCGGTGTGCAGCAGCGCCTGGGACGACTCCTTCTCCAGAAAGACCTGCCAGCAGCTGGGATTTCAGAAGTAATTCCCTGAGGATGAGTCATCCTGCTCGGGCACTGGGGCCCTGCCAGCCCCCTGGGCATTGCTCTGGCCGGGTGCACTCTCTGTTGTGCTCTTTCCCCCGGCATTGTGCTTTTCCGCCGGAAGGCTGGGAGTTATTCTGTCCTCCCTGGGTTTAGTGTGTGGAGCCGCTTACAAAAGGCAGGGACCAGGCAGTCAGTGCCCAGCAAGGGGGGGTCCTCACTGCCTCTCTCCTCTCCCCTCCCAGTGCATCGCAGACCGAATACATCCCCCTGCGCCTCTCCGGCAAGAGTCTCACTGTGACCGAGGAGCGAGAGACCATCCAGCAGAGCCTCAACAGGTACCGAGCAGCGTCACCTCCTGGCCCTGCCCTGCCCCGGTGCCGTGGGGCCGGGGCTGAGGCTGCGTCTCCCTCTTCTCTCCCGCAGCTCCCAGTGTCTGACGGGAAAGTACGTCTCCCTCCGATGCACAAGTAAGGGGGCTGGCTGGCAGGGCACCCGGCCAAGGGCGACCGAGGCCAAACACATTCTTGGGAGCACTTTCCTCCTCTCTTTGCACAGGGTTGGGCAAACAGGGAGTTTTCCAGCAAACTTTCTGGGTAATAGAAAACTACGAAGATTGCTTTCCCATGGTCTCCACTGGTCCCTATGAACTACCCAGCACTGCGGGTGGTGGGGATGTTTTTGCATGTCCCCCCCCATGTTCCCTGCTCTTGGAGCCCCTCTCTCAGCACTGCTCTCCCCTCCAGCCTGTGGGCAGAGGATTTCTGGCCGGATCATCGGGGGAAAGGAAACCTCCGTGAGCAAATGGCCCTGGCAAGTCAGTGTGCAGTACGGGCCGATCCACATCTGCGGTGGCACCATCATCGACGCGCAGTGGGTCCTCACCGCGGCCCACTGCTTCTTCATGTGAGTGCTGCTGCTCAGCCCGGGGGCACCGGCTCAGCCCACAGCCCCACGTCTCACTCCTTGCTGCCCCCATCTCTCCCTTGCCCAGGAACAGCATGAAGATCCTCGACGACTGGAAGGTGTATGGCGGGCTCTCGGACCTGAAGCACCGCGCAGAGGGCATCCCCGTCTCCCAGGTCATCATCAACTCCAACTACAGTGACGACCACGATGACTACGACATCGCGCTCATGAAGCTCTCCAGGCCGCTGACGCTCTCCGGTGAGACCTCCCAGCTTGCAGGGCTGGGGCTGGCGTTTGGGGGGAACAGAGAGACCCTGGGGATGGGCAGGAGCAAGAGGCAGCTGGGGTCCCCTTGGAGCCATCCCCGCGGCTGCTGCCAGCTGGAGCATCCTATTCTGCTGTGGCCACACTGCTTTTCCATGCCCGTCTTGTGGTCGGGAACCTGTCCTCCCCTGGCAGGGCCCGGCACGCAGCCGTGGGCTGGGCGGTGCAGCCGGCATCGTGCCGTGCAGCCGGCATCGTGCCGCTCGCTGTGTGGCACCGTGGGCAGTGTGGCGGGGGGCCGGGAGGTGGGCGCAGAGGGGAGCGTTTCCTGCACACCACGCTCCTCCCTAGCCGCAGGGCTGGTGACTTCAGTGGCTGTTTTGCTCCTGGGTGACTCATCCTTCTCTCCTCGCCTGGTTTTCATCTTGCCTCCCTCCAGCTCAGGTTCGCCCAGCCTGCCTCCCCATGTACGGCCAGCAATTCCAGACCGGCAGGTCCTGCTTCATCACCGGCTTTGGGAAGACCAGGGAGAACGAAGGTGAGGGAGGTCGCCGGCTCTCCACAAGCAGCTCCTCTGTGCTGCAGCCCAACCTGCGAACCCAGCACACGGGGAGTGAATGTGGCTCTGCTGCAGCATTCGAGGGCCGTTCCCCCAGGGGTGACAGGCAGCGGTTGCCCTCCCGGCTGTCCAGCTCCTCAAGAAACACCATCTTCCTCCCTCAGTGCCGCAGAAACGCCTGCTGCTGCGGAGGGTTTGGGGGGCGGTGTGGGGACGAAGCCCACCCTGCCCCACGGCTCTTCCTGCCTTGCAGATAACACCTCCCCGAAGCTGCGGGAGGCCGAGGTGAAGCTCATCGACTACAAGATCTGCAACAGCGACAAGGTGTACGAAGGCTACCTGACCCCACGGATGATGTGCGCCGGGTACCTGCAGGGAGGGAAGGATGCGTGCCAGGTGAGCTGGGGGCACACGGTCCCACCAGAAAAATGGCGTGGGACCAGCAGGGCTGCCCGCTTTCCCCGCATGCCAGAGTCCCCTGGCTGGGTACCATCAGAGGGGCATCTCCTGTCTCCTCTCCTCACCGCTCTGCCCCTCTCTGCCAGGGTGACAGCGGAGGGCCCCTGGTCTGCGAGGACGACGGCCGCTGGTATGTGGCTGGGGTGACGAGTTGGGGGACAGGATGTGGCCAGAAGAACAAGCCCGGTGTTTACACACGTGTGACAAAGCTCCTCAGCTGGATATACAGCAAAATGGAGGTGAGGTGGCATGGCAGGGCTGTGCTCGGGCACGGAGACTTATCGGGTGCATTGAGAGGGGCCGTATCCCCCCCAGCCCGTGGCACCTCACCCGTGCTCTCCCCTCTCTCCTTGCAGAGCGAGAATGACTAAGTCAGGGATGGAGACTTGCCCGGACTGTGCCTCTGCGGCTGGCACGGGCTCCTGCCCTCGGTGGCCGCCAGGGCTCGATGCTGCCAGCAGATCCCCCCACCTATCTCTGGACTGTCTGCGCAGCCAGGGGCATGTCGCTGCCCCCAACCTCGGGAAATACAGTGTCTGCAAAGTGACTCTGCCCTCGCCCCGTGCCAGGGAGGTGGCCTGGTGGCGGCTGGGCACAGGACCTGGCCAGCCCCGGCCCGGCAGCGCGCGGGGGGCAGCAGCCTGTGCCGGTGGCTGGCCATGCAGACCCTCCTCGCCCTGAGTCTGTGCTTGTCCTCGTGTAAATAGACGTGTCCGGACCGGGGCTGTTGTGAGTGCTTCCTGGCAGGACTGCGGCACACTCGGCGGGCGCGGGGCCGCGAGTACTGCCCGTTGATCCGGTGGAGGTTGCGGATGGCAGCGAGGAGCAGGAAAGCCGTGGGGTGCCCATGGCGAGGGAGAGCTCTCCTTTGCAGGGTGCTGCGGGGTCGCAGCCGTGTTGCCTGGTGTGTGGGACACAGCTCATCCAGTGTGATGCAGGTGTGTGCCACGCTGTCCCGGCGGGCCACGCTCCGTTTTCTCCAGGGAGAGCTGAGCAAAGCGGAGCCTCGAGGTGCAGTTCCACCACCCTCTAGGAGGAGCAGTAGCCGCTCTCATGTTTGCAGATAGGTTTAGGAAGTGCCATTTAAATGCTGTTCCTTCCCGAGTGAGAAATCCCTGTTTGTTTATTTTTCCATGCCGTGGATGTGGTCTGAGCAAGCGCCCGCTGCCAGGACCGCGTGTGGCTGGTCTCTGCTCACCCACCTGCTCCGCATCCCAGCGCACGCCCGCTCCCGAGCCGCTCTCTGGCTGTCGCCGTTCATTTGGGTGCATGTGATGAAATGGCTTTTAGCAAAAGCCCTCCCTGCCTTACACCCTCTGCTCACGGCTGAGAGAAAGGGGGTGGTTTAAGTCTTAGGGGGGCTCGGCAGTAGAAGTGACGTAGGGATGGAGCTGTATGGGGGTAAAGTCTCCTAGGGGGTAGGAATCCATGGCACGAGCCCAGGGGAGAGCCCTAGCAAAATCCAGCTTGTGAACGCTGTGGACCAGAATAAAACGCTTTCCTGAGAAGCCTGCCCAGCCTGTGCAATTGCCCCGTGCTAGAGATGGCACTAATGAGCGTTTGGCCTTGAATTTGCCTTGGGAGGGGGCACTGATTACTTGCGCTGGTTCTTTGTAATACACCCTCTTGCGGTAAGAAACAGTCAAGGGGGAAGCAGTGCTTTGGGGAGCTCACTGGCTGTCTTTGAAATAGTCTGAAGCTGCCTCACAAGTCTGTCTCTGCTGGTTCCAGCCCCATCCCCTCCCAGCACGGGGGCGCGATGGCCAGCCTGCCCCTGCCTCCTTGGGAAGGAGGTTGGTGTGGTGTGGAGGAGAAACTGCCGGGGTGCGTAGGATGCCGCAGGCACGTCCCTCCCTCACCTCCTGGGAGCATCCCCCGGGTTCCCAGAACCTGCTGTGGAAAAGGGTGACCTGAAGGCAGGGAGCTGCGGTTTGGGTTTGAACTTTGGGATAGCAGGTCTGGTCTGGCTCTGCGCGTGCGGGAGGCACCTGCCGGTCCCTGGGAGCCGGATCAGGCCCCAGCGCGCAGGGCGGTGCTTGGCGGCTGCTCTGGACCCACACTGAGACAATAAGGGCTGTTGCCTTTTGGGAAACACTGAGTCAGCCTGACCTCAAATAGCTTTTCAAAGAAGCAACCCAGAAACCTCCCACACTATGTGCGAGCCTCTTGTGAAGGGGGTGTGGAGGCCAAGGGGCCGTTTTCACTTTATAATGTCTTTGCTGCTCAGCGAGCTCAGGGGGGGAATAACCTGTGGCTGGCAACCAGCTGCCTGTAGCTCAGGCTGGGGGGGGCCTTTGTAGCTGTGGGGCAAACCCCAGCCTGCTGAGGCTCCCGTTGGAAGAGGGCAATGTCCTGCTGGAAGCTGCAGGATTGACGGCGGCAGTGGGAGAGCGAGCAGAGCCCCTGGGTGCGGGGGTGTGGAGGTGCTGCGCCCCATCGTGCTCAGCTGGAGAGCCGTGCAGGGGTGCAGGCGATGCCCTAAGGCTGTGCCCCAAGTGGGGGTGAATCCTGAGCCTGGGAGGGGGTCTTGGCCAGCCTGGTTCACCTTCCCAGGGGTCGGAGGGGTCTGCCTGGGCAGAGGACAGGCTCAGGGGTGCCGCTCAGTGGGGAAAACACTGAGCCAGAGCACCCACTGGGCCCCCACACCGCCCTGCAGGAACAGCACTGCAAACCGCCGCTAAAAATGGAAGCGAGAAAAGGGCCTGGGGCAAAGCCTGCTGCAGCAGGGGCTGCCGTGGGGCTCCGGCGTGACCCCAGCGAGCCCGAGGTGTCCTCCCCCGGCGGGGTGCCGGGGTGCCCCGCTGCGGCCAGGGCTCCTCAGGAGAGCGCCACCCCTGCCCCCGGGCCCAGGAGGGGCAGCAGGGAGGAACGGGGGCTCTTTCTCCCCGGCACACAGAGGCACCGCGTCTCTGCTGACCGCGTCCCAGCCGCCAGCTCCGCACCTGCAGTGGTGAAGGTAACGTGGTTTTGACAAAAAAAAGCAGTTGAGAACAGGGTAAAAGCAGCGGTCCCGCACGATTTCCTCATTTTACGGTGGTCTGATTGAATTGTGAATTCAATGGGGCTTAAGTTTACAGACCCAGTTTGCGTTTGTCCAAAGGCTCTCTGGGATCTGGGGGTGTCTGCTCATAAAAGTCACAGTGTGCACCACAGAGCGGCAGCTCATAACGTTTTATTGCTGTCTGCCAGGGTGTGCTGGAGAAACAGATCTTTTGAGAAAGAGGAAAACAAAAACTGGAATCCAATAAGAGCTGATCTTGCTGGGATTACGGTCCTGGAAACAGTGCCGTCTCAGCACGGGGAGGATCTGCTCCTCTGCTGTGGATTTTGCCTCCTCAGAGGTTATTGCTCCTCTGTTCTCTGAAATAGCCTCTCAAAGCAGAGAAACAATTTCAGTCCCTAACACACATTTAATCTATTTCTTCTAAACCTGACGACCAGTGGTCTCTCCTCCCGGCCCCCAGAAAGGTGTGCTGTGTTTTCCCGAGGGCTGACGTTTCCTAGCCAGATTAGAAGCCATGTGTTTCCCATGCCCACGGCTCTCATGCTCTGCCGTGCCCAAGGGCAACACTGTGCAGATGAAACAGACGCCTCGGACACGGCTTTGCCTCCGCTCCTGGAGAATTTGAGCGAGAAGGTCCTGCTGTGTGCTGCCCCTGGGGGAGCACGGCCGCGGTGGGTGCCCCCCTGTGCCTGGTGGCACCCTGCTTGCTTGGCCGTGTCCTGCTCAGGAGCATCTTCCGAGCCAAGGGGTGCTGAGCACGGCCCCACAGCTGGACAGGCTGTTCCCATATTCCTCTGTGCTTCGGAAATGAGAGGCCAGTGCCTCCCCAGGGAATGCAAATTACAAAAATACAGTCTGGCGGGCACCATGTGAATTACCGCCCATTAGTGGTGTTTTTCCCAAACTCTCCTTTTATAGCTCTTTGTTCTGCTGTGCCGAAACGGATTTGTTTATCTGGTTCCAGAGATGATGTTTCTCTACAAAAATGTTTTCCCTTTAGTTCTGGATTGGTTCCCTTCCACGGCCGGTAACATCATCACTTGGCTCGGAGCTGCTGAACTTTAGCTTGTGCGATACCCACCCTGGTGAATCCGGCCCTCGGCAGCTTCACGGCTTTGTCCTTCACTCCCAGGGGAACTCGCAGCACAATAAACAACTTAGGCGATGTTTTTGGGTTAAACGCAGCCATATGGCCACGCACAACTTTGCTCACAGCTCGGTTCTCCCATGCCCCTGACCAGGCTGAGGGCTGCGTTGCCACCAAAGGGCAGTTTATAGAGAAGGGAAAGGCCTTAAAATTGGAGGGGAAGGTTCTGGAGAGCGAGCGGCTCCTTCCCCTGCTCCCAGCCCAGGAGACGGCTGCTGGGGCGCAAGATGACGCAGGCCGAGATGAAATCATGTCCCGGTTGAAGCTGCTGGCAACGCTCCTATTGACTCCAATGGCATGGGGAGACCGGCCCAGCCCCTTCGTTAGCATACATCAGCATCGCCTGCTCACCCTCTGTGCCTGCATTACACCAGCAAAAGGTTTGGCCCAGTTTCCCCAGAACAGGAGTGGTTGCTGGGTAGGGCTCTCCCCAGCGGAGTGGCTCTGGGGAGCAGATGTTTACCAGCAGCAGTGGCCGGAGCTGCTTTCCCTCCCTGGGAGCACCCTTCCCTTCCTCCCCCCATGGTGGGATCTCTCTTTCACCCCACTTTCTACAGGGGAAGAAAAGAAATAAACCTACGCTGCCAATTTGTTAGGTTCTGCTTGCTTTGGGCAGCGCCTTGCAAATTTGTAGATCAAGAACTAGAGGAAGGAGACACGCAGCCCGGCCAGCCGGGGTGCTGGCTGCTGCCTGCCTGGGGGCTCTGTGTCTGCCTCCGCAGAGACCCCCCGCGCTCGCTGCCGTCCCCAGGGCACGATCCCGGCATCGGAATACTTCCCTGCAGCTGAGGAACGGGTAAGGTCAGAGAAGCCCCAAACTTGATTATAACTGCTTGATGCCCGCCTCACTCGCTGCAGCGCCACTGACAGCCTTATCGTGTTATTCCTGCGCATTAAAGAGACTTGACGTTATCCAGCTCCCGTGTTGGGCTGTATCTCCTGACCCTTCTGAATAATTGCCTTGAAAGGCCAGGGCTGGTTTATTTTCTTTTTATATTTTACTGGAAGCTGGGAAATGGATGTACAATGGACTACGTGCCATTATTGTCTGATTTCTAGCTAAGATGCATTTGAGTTATGAGGGGATGAAGCAGCGCAGCGGTGACAGCAGTGCTAAGGTGTTTTTTCAAGAAGGGATGGCTCTGCAGGGCAGCAGCAGGAGCCAGGCAGACAGGGGTGTGCCAGCCTGGCCTGAAAGGGAGCTGTGCCCTGGGGCTACTGCCGTCTGACACGGAGAAGCTCTGGGTTTGTGCGGGTACCACCGAGCGCTGTTGATGCTGTGCTTGCCCAGCTCTCGGGAGCTCAGGGCAGGTCCCCAGCTCACTGCCCTCCTGCCGCGGGTGCCCACGGCCGCGGGGTGCTGGTCCTGCCCAGAGCTGTGGGCACCTCGGTGGCTCCAGGCACGGCCAGGACCAAAGCTTTCCTCCTGCTGTGGCTGCGACCCGGCTGTTCCCAGCCACAAGCAGCTCTCCAGGCACAGGTGTTCCCGCAGGATGCTGTGCCACACCATGCTAAACAGGTATCTCCCTCCCGGACCTTGCTCCTCCCAACGCGCCCAGCTCTGCAATGGGAGTAAACTGGTTAGTTGCCACAAAGCTCTGTGGCAGCGCGTTTGCTGACAGCAGCGGTGGGTCCAGCCCTTCTCCTTCTGTTCGGCAGCGTTTTGCCCTGGCTCTCTGAAGTACGTGCTGGATTCTGACCTCATCGGGGTAAAACCCGAGGGGGCTGTTTCTCTGCGGCTGCTAAACGCTGGCGGATCGGGGGGAGTCGATGCAGGTAGCAGGTCCTGAGCGCGCCTGAAACCAAACCAGGTGCTGCTGCTGCCGAGCTGGAAGCGTCCCTGCTGTCCCCTCCCAGCTGGCCCTCGAGATCTGACCCAGCAACATGTGAAATGGGCCACCTGGCCTGGCAGCGTGGCATCCCCTTTCCCAGATACACCTTCCTGCTCTCGGGAGGCAGCGAGCAAGAGAGAAAAGCCTCCTCTGGCATCGTGTTTACCCATTTATTGATGTAGGTTTTCTGTTAGCCCCAGAGGAGCTCCGCAGCCTGTTTCCCTCGCTACCTCCGCACCAGGCACGCAGCGCGGGGCAGAGTCCACGCCGGCTCTCTGGTGCGGGACGGATGTTTTAGAGCCTGGTGCGAGCCTGCGTGCAGCGGGACTCGCTGCGTGATCTCATCAATGCCCATAAATATCCAAAGGACAGGGGACAGACTCTTTCCAGTGGTGCCCAGTGACAGGACAAGGGGAAATGGGCACAAACTGGAACAGGGCTGAACACGAGGAAAAACTTCTTTCCTTTGAGGGTGCCTGAGCCCTGGCACAGGCTGCCCAGGGGGACCTCTAGACTCTTCTCTGGAGATATTCCAAACCCTCCTGGATGTGCTCCTGTCCAGCCTGCTCCGGGTGACCCTGCTTTGGCAGGGGGTTGGACGAGATGATCATAGAACGATTTAGGTTGGAAAGGACCTTAAAGATCACTCATCCCACCGCCCTGCCCTGGGCAGGGACANTGCCCTGGGCAGGGACACCTCCCACCAGCCCAGGCTGCTCCAAGCCCCTTCCAACCTGGCCTTGAACCCCTCCAGGGATGGGGCAGCCACAGCTCCTCTGGGCAGCCTGTTCTTGTATCTCACCCCCTCACAGTGAAAAATTTCTTCCTGCTATCTAACCTAACCCCCCTCTTCCCCTTTGAAGCCATGGCCCCTCGTCCTCTCCCTACTTTGGTCTCCGAAGCTCCCTTCCAGCCCCATCCCTCCTGTGCCATCTGGG
>VXBO01003547.1:154373-176009 GCA_013400135.1 Rhinoptilus africanus | reverse complement strand
CCCGGGACGTCGCCTTGCGCCTCGGGCCACCCGCATCCCCGGTCCTGGCGGCTGTCATGGCAACGCCCGGGTACCGTGGTTTCCCTCATCCCACCGTTGCCTGGTTACCGGCCCCCCGGGCTGGGAAGGATGCCCCGCCGGAGACCGCCGGGGGTAGACCCCGGCCCCCCCCGGTCTGCCCGGCCCGGCTGGGCTCCGCCTGCGCGGGCGGCTCCGGGAAGAGGGAGGTGATCCTCCCCTCCCGCTGTTTGGCAGCGCTCGGGCTTCTGTTGCTAAATATTTTAGTAACGCCGTAGCGATACATAAACAGTGAAGTGCTTTATCCCGGGAAGGCGTACCAGAGGAAAGGAAGAGCGCGTCTCTCAGGGTGGGTAATTAATGCTTCCTGAAGAAACAGATATCAGAGTCCATGTGGTGGAACTCGGATCTTGCAGGAATATTTCTGTGGGAGGGAAAGTGACAGGTGGTTTGTGTGGATGTGAGCAAGCTTTGCAGCGTGAAAGAGCAGCCTCTCGGGAAAAGCTGTCTGTGGATTTGGACTCGAAGCGGTGCCCTGCACCCATTCCAGCAAGCCCGCGGTGCTCCAAGGTGCTCTTGGGTCCCGATGGGATTTTTAGTCCCCCTGGGGTGGTTTCGCTCCCAGTTGGGAACGAAGGCGAGCCCAGGGAGCCCCTGCCCACAGGCAGCGGGAGCGTGGTTCTGAGATGGAGTGCTGGGGAGCGCGCCAGGGAAAGCTGATAGCGTTAAAGTGCCGTGGCTGCGCAGCCAGGCCACCTGTAAGAGCTGCCGGAGGGTCCCCCACGCCTGCGAGGTGCGGGGCTGGCTGCACCTTCTTCTTGTGACACTCGTGTTTCACCCTCACCCTGGAATTTTAGCTGCCTCCTTGAAACTTACCCATTTGGGTAACACGTCACGGAGAATCACGGTTTTGCCAGGAGTTTAGACTTCGGTGTTGAGGACAACTCCCCAGCGCAGCGAACTGGCAGCTTTGTGCCCGGTTGTTCCCCCGTGTTTGCCTCTCGGGCTGTTTGTGTCTTTCCAAAGCATAAAGAAAGAGGCCACTGAGCTCCGTGGCTGTCGTGTTGCCGCACCCCCGGAGCACGGAGAAAGCACCGCTCGCACCGGGTGGCGCGGAGCATCCTGCCGAGGGGCTGTGGCTGTCCCTGCTCGCTGCCTGCCGCCACAGCGGTGCTGGCAGGGACAAGGGCCGTGCCCGGTGGGGACTCCTGTTTGCCTTGTGCTCGGCGGTGGTCGTGACTGATGGCAACAGCAAAGGAGCGACTGGAGAAAATGTCCGCTCTTTGATGCTCCGCTGTGCGTGGCAGTATTGTGGCACCCCGGGACACGCGGCAGCTTGAAACAGCTTCTATTCAGTGTTTTCTGCTGCTCTGGATTTCTCTCGCCACCGGGACCTGCCAGGTAACCGCGGTGTTTTGACTGCCCCGTTGTATTCCCATGGTGCCGATGCCTGGCCGTGCCCCGCTGGGCACGCAGAGCCCAGGCTTTGGCTGGGGTGTGGTGGGAGGACAGGACGGCTCCGGCAGGTGCGGGGCTTAGGTTTACAGCACCCGGCTATCTGTTAAGCAAAGGAGGGGAGGGCAGGAGCAGCAGAGTGCCGACGGGAGGAGGTGGTGGTGTTTACTGCTTCCCCGGCGCCGAGGGCTGGGTTCCCTGCCGGCTCTCCCGACGCCAGCGCTGCTGGGCGGCCATTAGCTCGGCAGTCGTGCTGGAGGTCTGCCTCCAGTGAAGGGCTAGCCTCTCTCTTTTCATGCCTGCCGCTTCTTGTTTGGGGAAACATGCACTGTCAGGGTGGGCCGGAGACTGCCGGTGAGCCAGGTGTGGCCGGGCAGCCTTGGCTAAGGCTCCTTGGTGTTTGAGGGCTGGTTGCCCGGGGCTGGGAGAAGCCTTGCAGGAGGCAAGTTGAGTGCAGGGGTACGGGTGAGGGAGGCAGCTCGGGGTGCGCTCAGAGCCTTGCTTAGCCGTGTTCAGCCATTCCCTGCCACCACGTGTTCCTGCAAGCACCGACCTGGTCAGGATCTGTGTGAGAGTCTCAACCAGGGCTGAAGTTTGGGTTCTTGCGGCTCCTGGGGAGGGTTTCCTTGGGACATCCTCTGGATTGGGGAGATACCCCAAACCTGGTCTTCGATCTGGTCAGCCTTTCAATCGGCACCAAATTTGGGAAGTGCTGTGCACATCAGAATGGCGAGGGCTGGAAATCTCTCCTTCTCTCTCATTTAGGAGCAGGAGGCACAACAACAGGCGCATTAATAGCCAGATTGATGCTGACGTGAAATGGCAGAAGAGCCCATCTATGCAGAGCTGGAAATGTCCATTCACACATGCACACTCTTAAATGCTCCAGGCAACTGAGCACTGCTGTCACACTCTTGGGGGCTTTGCACAGAAAGTAGAGATTTTAACTAGGTCTGATCTTCGGGAGATGCCCCGAGGACTCCTGATGGAAGGCGGAGGCTACCCAGCGTTAGGCTGTGATGGCTGAGACTTGACAGGGCTGATCTATGCAAAACAATGAAAAGGAAAAGGGGACTTCAGGATTCAGTGCCGTTACAAATTTACCTGTCTTGCTGTGGCATGATTTGTCATGCTACGGAGAGCTAATTGGTGGCCAGGAGAGACTGGGTCTGTCTGCCCGGATTTCCCCTCGCTCCTCTGTGTCGCACACACACGCACCAACCCAGTGACACGCAGGACTGCAAGGAGGGATCATCCAGGAGCGGGAGGCTGGGGGAGAGCGGTGACTGTGCCTTGCACGGAGCGAGGCGTGCTGGCCACCAGCTCGGCAGGAAGGCAGCAGGGCAGTGAGTCACCCGGCTGGGTCCAGCGCCCGTCAGCTGCGCCCGCGTGGGTGTGGGTGGCTACCAGCTCTGGCTGCCCCCAGCCCAGCGTGGCGAGGGTGGCCCTGGTGCTGCCACTGGCTGTGCTGGGCAGGACGGGACTGAGCCCCGGCCAGGCACTGCTCCCGGGGCTGCTAGCCCCGGCTGGTGGCCACAGGGGCCAGGCTGTGCTAGCTCCTCCGGCCCCAGGGCACCCCGGGGCGATGCTTCCCCAGGGCAGGGAGGGTCCTGCCAGCGCCTGGGGGCGAGGGTGGCTCTCTGGGCACCATCCGCAAACCCTCACCACGGGGCAGGTCCAGCCCTGGCCACCTCTGTGGTGCAGGGTTAGGGCTGGGCTTGCCCCCATCCTACCAGAGAGGGGCTCGGGGAGAGCACGGGTGACCCCCAAACAGCAAACTCCACACGCTCCCTCGCTCTGCGTCGTTGCTGCCTTCACTCCCCCTAATGCCCGATGTCTTCCTGGCGCCCGCTCTCGCTCGGTCGTGCAGATGGGGACGGAGGGGTAAGTATTTGGTGTATAAATATCTTCTGTATATAGTATCTTAAAACCGCAGATTGGGTTGAGGCGAGAGAGAAGGAGAGCTCTGGGCACCGCTGCCCCGCTTCCTGTGCCGCTCTGCCGCTCTCTCTGTTAAGGCAGATCTTGCAGTTTTAACAGGAAAAAAACATGTTTTGATTCGAGTTGCATGTGAAGTGCTCTGCGCTGCCCCTTCCCCCTGAGCTGTACGGGCACGTGGCCGCTGGGTTTGGTGACTGGAAGCTTTGTGTCCCTAAAACTGGGGAGAAAGCAGGGAGAACAGCTCAGCACGGGTGAGACGTGGGCTGGGCACGGGGCTCCGGCGCTGGTGGGGCAGCTGGGTGGGGTTTTTGCTGCTTTTGTGCGAAGGCAGAGCTGGATTCAGCCTGGAGGGAGGGCAGGGAGCAGCGCCTTCCTGCCTCGGACACTGCGGGCTGAAGGCGCAAGAGGGGAAAACAGCAAAGCCTTTGCCACGTTTGCTCTTCCCGCTTTTATTTCAGCTCCATGAAAAAGTGGGTGGGCCAGCATGAAGCAACACCAAAAAAAAAAACCCCAAACCTGTGGCACTTTGCAAAGCATATGCTTCCTTGGAGGAGAACTGGGCTCCTTTCACTCGGGAATGCTGTGTTTGTTTTCCTAGCAAGGACCCCGCCAATCCTGGTGGTTAACTCGTGCGGAAAGAAGTTGTAGCGCACGGAAGCCTGCGAGTTTTGGGAACTGAGTTAGAAAAACAAAGAACATATGTGTGCTGTGTGCTTGGCAAAAAAAAAAGTGAGCTCTGCCGCGCTGAGCACGAGGAGCCAAGAGCTGAGCGGGGGCCTGGAAACACCGTCTGGGGCTGAGCGGGGGCCCCGCGCTGGGCAGCTGTGGGGAGCGAAGCCTTCGCTGGATGTTCCTTCTGTTTGTGCCGGCGAAGCACACCCAGGCAGCCAGCCACGGGGCTCCTCTGGTTTCCCGGCTGCTCCGGGACCTGCCCGTGCCGTAAAACACCTTCCCGGGTGCCAGTGGGAGCACCCCGACACAGAAAAGGTGCGATGGGGAGAGGGTTCGCGCCTGCGGATGGACTCGGGGTGAGAGGTGGTGCCTGCAGGAGCCGCAGGGCTGCGGGCGGGGGGCGAGGGCGGCCGGACGGCCCCCCTGCACTCACAGCAAAGCTCAGCCCCAGGGAGAGGGGTCCCACGCGCCTTGGCTGGGGTGGTGGGGCTCAGGGCAGGGACGGGGTGGCTGTGAATAATGCAGAATTCCCAGGTGTGTGCTCCGGGGGATGTCGCTGAGCTGCTGCTACAATAGTTGTCAAATAGCAGCAAAATAAACAGTAAAAATCTGATGAATGGCTTCTTCACAAAATCAAGGCATCATTAATGTGCTATAAGAGCCAATTAATACTGTTCATCTAGCAACGGCATGTGCTGTATTGCTTCTCCTTGTGCACGTACAACACCCTCATATCGGGTAATGACACTGATTTTGCCCTGGCAGCCTCGGCAGTCAGGAGATAAAGGACGAGAGATAAAGGACTTGGGGAAAATGCGCAGCTAGAAGTTACTGTATCACCAGCTGTTGGGTTCTTTGTACATGTTTCTAAGACCTGGTAATTATCCAGAACTACGTGCCTCAGCAAAGGGGAGGGCTCGTCTGGGCGCAGGGAGCCAGCGGCACGCTCCAGCGCGGCGTGGCAGCGCAGCCCCGCGCCGCACAATGGCAGCGGCAGCTGCAGGCGAGGGAAATTAAACCCTCCGGCGTTCAGATAAAACATGTTTACTTCAGAATGACAAGACATGGAAGGGGAGGGAAGGACGTGGATTATCAGGGGAGACAACTTGTTCTGGTGAACGCGTCGGGTTCTGGAAACGTGCTCCCCAAATTCGCAGGTGCTGGAGGCTGCATCCCTCCGCAGGCGCCACGGGAGCTGGCTCCCGACGGCAGCACCGGGACCGGCCGTGGGGCGAAACACCACTGGGGCCAGCTTGGGCAGGCTGGTGGGCACTGATGAGCCTTCCCTGGGCACCTTCACAGCACAAACTGGGACAAGGAGCCGCAGCGGGATCCTGGGGACCCCAGTGCCCCGAGGAGCCGGGCTGGGGCAGCCGAGCTGCCTGTCCCCATTGCTGGCAGCCGGGGTAGGCTGGGATGGCGGTGGCATCCAAATCAGGTCAGGCTCTGGAGGGGCTGAATAGCAGCACGCTGGGGATCTGCATCCATCCGCTAGCTGAATTCCTGCTCTGTCGAGGGCCCCTTTCTTATCGGCACTAATCCAGCGCAGCAGCTGCAGCAGCTCTGTAGCACTCGGCGCTATCAGTGCTGTGCAGGGCGCCCGATAAACCTCCCCCTTCCTCTCCTGCGCCAGCAGCGAGCCCTCCTCGCGCTCCCGCACCATGTATGGCCACCCAGCCCTGCCATCGGGCTGCTTGGGGACTGCCTGGCGGCCGCGGGGCACAAACCAGCCGAGCCCCGCGGGTGGGCGGCCGGGGAGGCAGTGCCCACCCTGCCTCTGCGCCCCCCGGCGCACTCCCTCGACGGAGACGCGTCTGCCAAGCCCTCTCCTCCTGGCAAGAGGTGTCCCCCGCACACAGCCGCCCGCCGGGAAGGGACGGCTGGGTCCGCAGTGCCCTGGGCCAGCTGGCAGGAGGGAGGGCAGCCTGGCCTCTCGGGAGGGGGAGAAAGGATGCTCGTGCTGGCCCCGCTGTGCTCGGGGCCAGTTAATAGGTAGCGTGTGTGCTGGCAGGGCTCTCCCTTGGCAGAGCGGCGGCGCCTGGTGTTGGCTGGTCCCGAGGGTGCCCATCCCAGATGGGTGCAGCGGCAGCTCGGGGCACGGAGATGTGCAGCCCCGAGCTGGCAGGGAGCGTCACAGCCCCTTGTTACGCCCAGGCTGGCATCCCTTGAGACGGGGCCGTGCTCCAGAGGGTGCCCCCGGTGTGTGGGTGCTTGTGAAGGGGCAGGGGGAGGCGAGGGGGGTGCTGAGGGGTGGTGAAGGTCTCTCCTCGCTGCCACAGGTGAGCGTGGGGAGCTGGGAAGGGCAAGTGCCGCTGCCAGCGCATGTCCCACCAGGACCACTGACCTCATTGTAGGAATGTGCTGTAATTGCTATGCTAATTGGGACAAATTAAAGTATGCTCTGGGTGAAGGGCACAGTGCTGACCTTGATGGAGAGATCACAGCCCTTGTGCTGGCCCCATTGCCTGCAGTGCAACCTTGCGACTGCACCGAGATGTGTGCCGGGAGCAGAGCCAGCGGTGGCGAGGTGGTCGAAAATAAACCACAGCACCCCGCAAAACCTCTGTCTGTCGGCTCAAACCCTTCCCCTGCTGTGCACCTCTGAGCCGCCGGGTGCAGCTATGCCCAGCCTGGCTCCTTCTCCCAGCGTGGGCTGCAGGGGCCGTGCGCAGTCGGGCACCGTTGCCTGTGGTCCCTCCCGTGGCCCCCAGCCCCACCGCGGTGCCCTCCACCAGCCGCCCCGGTGCTGACCCCGCTTCTCCCCTCTCTCGCAGCAGCCATGGAGGCAGCGCTGATCTTCCTGTGCTCCCTGCTGGTGCCGGTGGCCGTGGCAGATGGTAGGTGCCAAGTGTTTTCCACGTACAGGAGGTGGCAGGGGCACAGGAGAAGGCTGTGGGGCCCTGGAGGACAGCCGCCCTTCTGATCCAAGGGGGCTGGAGTGCTGTGGGGGCAGTGGGGGGCTGCAGGCGCTCACCTCACACCCCTTGTCTGCTGATTTCCAGTGGCCACCCAGGAGAAGGAGGAGGAGGACCCCTTCAACTATGGTGAGCATCGCCGGGGATGGGTGTGGGGGGGGGACACACGTGTGCTTGTGCCATGGGGAGCAAAAGAGGCTGCCCCCCTCCCTCAGCCCAGCAGAAACAAGGCCCTCTGTCTCTTCCCCCCAGATTACCAGAGCCTGAGGATCGGGGGGCTGGTGTTTGCTGTGGTCCTGTTCACTGTCGGCATTCTCCTTATACTCAGTAAGCTGGGGACCGGACGGGTGCTGGGCGCGGGGGGTGGCTGTTGGGAAAGGCCGTGGCCCGTTCCCACTGTGCCCACGCTCACGGTGTTTCTCTCCCCTTGCAGGCAGGAGCTGCAGGTGCAGTTTCAACCAGAAGCCCAGGTGAGTGAGGGCAGCATCTGCCTTGGAGACCCCCCCTGCTCCGTGCTCAGCTCTCCCCGGGCTCCCTGGCTGCGCTCCCTCAGCATCCCTTTCAGGTGCCCGGTGCCCAGGGCGGCGGGATGCTCTGCTGCAGGGCTCCTGGGTGGCACAGCTCCCAGGGCACCTTCCCCAGCGTGCCCCTGCGCTCTGGGGCATCCCACCCCCGGGATGGGGTGCGGGTCCCACCCGCTCTCACCGGGCACCTCTTCTTGCAGAGCTCCGGGGGACGAGGAGGCTCAGGCTGAGAACCTGATCACCTCAAACGGTAAGGTCGCCTGTCCCGTGCCCTGTGTCCTCTGCCGCCCATTCTGGGTTGCACCCGCCTGCCTGCGGAGCGTCCAGCTGTGGGCGGGTTCTGCAACTGCTCCGCTCTTCCCTTTGCAGCGACGGGAGCACAGAAAGCCGAGAACTGAGGAGGAGCCATGCGGTGAGTCCCGGGGCTGCCGCAGACCAGCCCAGGCCAGCGTGAGTGGTGGCACCAGGGCTGTCACGGCCTCAGTGCTGGGAAGGAAGGGAGAGGTGGCCGGGGCTGTGCACGGGGGGCGACTGTGGGGCTCCTGGTAGACCAGTCTGCTGGCACTGGGCAGCTCTGCATCCCCAGCGCGGTGCAGGAGCGAGCACTGGTAGGGAAACATGCAGTGTTGGCGAGGTGCCGGGTGTCCCGTGCTCGGCCAGCCCCACTCAGCCCAGCAGGAACAGGAAGCATCTGTCCGGATTGTCCCTTGCGCTGCATTTCCTTCCCTTGCGCTCCTCCACCCCAAAGTGGCTTTATTTTTAGGGCCTTTAGTGAGCTGAGTGTGAGTTTTCTGGGGCTCCTCGCCTGCAGCCAGAGTCCCCCCGGGCTGTCGGGAGCCGGGGGAAGGCTGGAGCCCGTGCTGGGGGGAGCGTGGTCTGTGCTGCTGGTGGACGAGCCCCGGCGCAGGGCAAGGCGGCAGCGCTGCTCCCAGCCTGACTCGCTGCTCTCCTCCCCGCGCAGACCCAGAGACCCCGGGACGGATGCTCGGACCGCAGATGCCAGTGGCCTGCGAGGAAACTGCAATGGCAGCAGCAGGTCCCTCTAAGGAGACGCGAAGCTGCTGTGTCTGTGTTACCCTCTGTACTTCGGCACCGGTTCTCTGTTTACTAACCCGACTAAACTCCGCTCACCGTCCTCTCTGCCTCCAGTGGTGTGTCATGTTGATGTGAGATGATCATTACCTCTAGAGCTAGTCGTTGCTGATGTTGTAATAGTGACTTTCTCTTCACCTTTCTCGTGCTGTGCGTGTGACTCGGGCTCTGTACGACTGGCAGGCGCTGCCCCCCCAGCCCGGGAGGGGGACCCGCAGGGCGGCAGGGAGCCTGCTGCAGCCCCAGGGGACCTCTGCCTCCCCCCACCCGCGGTGGGGGGCTCGTGGGTCACCCCAGCTGGCTTTGGGCAGGGCTCGGGGACCACTCGAGCGTTTCTGGGGCTTGCCCAGCGTGACTCTGGACCGTGCATTGCCGTTTCAGCAATAATCCTCCTGCGCGCCCCCAGCCCAAAGGCAGCCACGGTGGGGGGGGCCAGTCAGGGGGGACATCCCGCAGCTTGACCCCCCCCCAGGTGGTGGCACTTGCCTGCGGGATTTAGGGCTCCCCTTTCTCACCTGCTTGGCACTCCCCCTTCGTGTCCCTGGCTAAGACCACGCCGCCCCTGCGGGATGCTGTTTTAAACGTGAGGAAATGCCGTGGTGGCCGAGAAGCCCGCGAAATCCCCCAGCGCGGTGACACTGTGAAAGAGGGCAGCTGCGCAGCGGTGACCCCGCTGGGCAGCACAAACCAGCTCCTCGCCAGCGCTCTGCCGGCCCGCGGGCAGGCGGGCAGGTCCAGCAGTCTCCGAGGGCTAAAGAGAAACACGGACTGAATTAAAGATCCCGTCCGTGCTTGTCTCGGGCAGGGAAAGGGCAGCGGTGTTTCCTCCCGGTGCTCCCTGCCCTTCCTGATGCCTCGTCGCTCCCTGTGCCGTGGTGCGGGACACGGCCACCCGCGTCAGTGCTGCGTGTCGTCCCGTGGCGGTTACGTGTCGTCAGCCCCCTGATGCCGCCTGCCCCTTCTCCCCGCGGAGCAGCAGCGAGCGACGCACAGGGCTTTGCAGTGGCGACGCGCCGGCTCCGGAGAGGCTGAGCCCAGGGCCCCTCGTCACCTTGTGTCCGCTGGTGGGTCGGAGGCAAACCTGCGAGTCTGGCCCCTTCCCCGAGCCCCCGGGCAAGCAAAACCGTGCCCTCAGCTGGGGCTGGGGACCACCGGCTTAGTCGTGGGCACTTGCCAAGGCAGGGTCAGGCTGGGCAGCAGTGGGGGATGCCCAGGGCTGCACTGAAACACCTCAGAGCGCCGTCCACACGTTCTTGTCCTCCAGGATGGTTTTAAGCGGGGGTTTCTGCTATGCCCACCCCACCGCGGGGGCCAGCCTCCAGCGTGGGCCGGGTCCCTGTGTGCTTTGCATCCCTCGGCGGGGCCGGGAAGCACGCTCCCTCCCATCTGTGCGAGGCGGAGGGACCGTGTCTGCCGTACTGTGTCCCTTGCCTTCCCCCCGGCCCTGGCGGGGAGCTCTGCTCCCCTCCTGCAGAGCAGCCCCCGCGCAGCCCGGCCCCCGAGCGTCAGCTCTCCGCGTGTCCCGCGTCGGAGTGCCCGTGGTGTCTGTAGTGTGCTCTTGGTGTTAACACGAAACAAAGAAATCCCTGTGGTGTGTAGAAATGGCCAAATCCCGACTGTTGTAAAATAAACTGAGCTATTGTGTTTCCTTTTAAATAGGCGAGTGTGCTGCTGTGGTGAAGGGCTGGTGTGTTCCGTGCTGTGACCTAAAAGGGGGGGGAAGGAATAAAATACCGTTTCTATCGGTGCCTGGCTGCGTCGTCTCAAGGGCCGTGGCATTTCCAGGGCTCAGGGGAGAGGCTGCGGGATGGGGCCGAGGGCTGTGGATCTGCCCGGGAGGGTGGCTGGGCGAGCTGGCGAGCGGCTTCCCTGGCTGTCCCGCGGCGGAGGGGAGCGGTGGCAGCGCGTCCCCGGCCAGCACAGACGGGCTTTGTGCTAGCAGCGGCGGGCTGTCCGCTTCCCCCCACCCCGCCGCCCTCTTTTCTGCAGCCAGCAGCAGTTTCAACAATAGCCATCCACCCTGTGACGGGAGCGCGGGAGCGGCCAGCCCCGAGGGACGCAGGCACAGACCCCCCCTTGTCCCCTGGCCTGTCGGGAGCTTGTGTGACAGCCGCTGGCGCGCCGATGGAGGGGGATGCTGGGCACCGCCGCGGGTCCGTGACAGCAGGAGGGCCCCACGCAGCACCCTCCCAGGGCTTGGCGTCACCCCGCGGCGCCCGAGCTGACGGCGAGGGGAGCGATCCCTGGGGCCGGCTCCCCCCAGCCACCGCAGCGCTGTGTCCGCCGCTCGCTGATTGCCGGATTGGAGCAAACTGGATTGCACAGCCCGCCTGGCAGCTGGCCTGCCCAGCCGGGGCTGGCGGCACAGCCCCCAGGGGCGCAGCATCCTGGGACCCGCGGCCGGGCAGGGATGCACCACGGGCATCGCTGTGCCACGGGGACCCCCGGGTGGCTCAGCGCCAGGCTGGGAGGCACTGAGCCAGCTCTTATGGGGACCTGCGGTGCCAGGCTGCGGGGACGGGGCATGCCACCCGCTTCTCTCCAGCAAAAGGCGGTCACAGCCCGTCCCCGAGCCCGTCCCTCTGCCCCCCGCCTCGGGCTCGCCTCCGCAGCGGGAGGTGAAGCCCAGCTGCCCTGACGTTTGGAAAGCTGGGACAGGGACACCGGTGGCTCGGGGGTGCCCAGTCCCCGCCGGCTGGCACAGTGGGTGCGTACCCTGCCCTCCCCTCCCGGGCCTCCTTCCCAAGGGTGGGCGGGAGCCCCGCGCCTCCCCTCGTGACTGCGATAAACATTATACCGCGGCCGTTAATGTTTAATGAGGTTTGTCTCCCAATTAATGTGCTTTCCCGCGGGTGCCCGCTCCCAGAGCGAGACGTCCGCCGGACGACACGCCGAGGCGATGGGTGACGGTAAGGGTGCTGCGGGGAGCGGGGCGGGCGGCAGGCACCCGCAGCCAGCACCCTGCTCGCGCCGCCCGAAAGGGACTTCCCTGGGGGGGCAGATGCCTTCAGGGGGGCATCCCCATGGGAGGCACAGGGCCGGTCCCTCCTGCCACGCTGGAGCCTGCACGGGCCAAGCTCTTGTGGAGGATTTGGGATGGATCCCCAGAGCTCTGCAGCCCGCTGGTGCATTGTCGCTGGCTTCTCGGGGGGATTCCTCCTTCCAAACGGCTCCTGGCAGAGGGACGCGCGGTCAGGTAAGGTGGCTCGAGCAGTGACACGCAGCCGTCAGACGGATGAGCCTGCCGATACGGAGCTGCCAGGACGTACCCCGGAGTGAGGCGTCAGACCGAGGGGTTCTTCGGCCGTGGGAGCAGAGCCATCGCTGCTCTGACGAGTCCGATGGGCAGCAGCGCTTCCCGAGGGCACCCTGAAAGCTGTGCTGCCGATGGCGCAGCCTTAGCAAATAGCAACCAGCTGCTGCAAATGACGGAGCCGGGTGCCCATCTGCGGCGTCACCTGGAGCTCGAAGACTCCCGTGGATCCTGTGAATGCATCCTGCGAATGCACCGTGAACTTCAAACTTCCTGGGGTCAAACGGAGGAATTTGGGAATCCTTTACTGGCTCAGCTAGACCTTAAGGAAGTCAGAGTCCTCGTGCTTGTGCTCCTCATCTTTCCCACCTCTCCTCCCCGTCCAGGCGCCCACCGCAAGCCCAGGCCCTGGCTCTCACTTGGGTTTCTCCTCTTTTCCAGAGCAAGCGCCCGAGCAGGGCCTGGACAGGTTCAGCTACGGTGAGTGCGTGGCCCGTGCACCCCGGGGGCTGCAGGATGGGCAGTCCCCCCCCACGCCTGCCCACGGGCCCTGCCCCTGGCAGGGCTGACGCCTGCTCGGCTCTCCTTCTCCTCCTCCTCTTCCTCCCCAGACTATGAGACCATCCGCAATGGGGGGCTCATCTTCGCCGTTGTGGCTTTTGTCGTAGGGCTCCTCATCATCCTCAGTAAGTGCCTCGGGGGGGCTGGACGCTCCCCGCGGCTCTGTTCGCCCGCGCGCGGTCCCTTCCCCGCTCACCTCCCGTGCCAGGCACTGGCTGGGTGCTGGGATGGGGTGGCCACTGAGCCGGCCCCACCACGCGAGGGGTGGGCATCGCCCGCAGCCGGGGCTGCCTGGGAAATTTCCATCTAGGCAAGCTCCCAACAGACAGCGAGTTGGGAGGGAGACCGCATAAACATTTAGCGTTTCCCTGCCAGCGTCAAGGCTTCAGAGGGCAGGTCACTAATTAAAAATAGCAGAGAAAACTCTGACATTTCCAGAGTGAGAAACCAGCTTTGCCAGAGCCCACAGACCTCGGCAGCTCCCAGGGAGACTGGTGCCGAGTGTGCAGGGCACCCTGCGCCCTGCCCGTGCCTACAGCCACTGCCCACCTCGCCCCGCGGGGCATGGGGCGGCCGCAGCATCGCAGCTGCGCGCAGTGACGTGTCCCAGCGGTTTTAGGGAGAAAGATAAGAAAAACCGCCCGCATTTGCAATCGTGGGGGCAGCTTAGGGAGAAAGACAGCCATCCGTGGCTGGCGCTTTGCTGGGCAGTGCCAGGGGCTGAAGCTCTGGGGTGGCACAGGGGGGATGGCCGGGCAGCGCGGCTGAACGGGGGGCCAGGAGGCAGCACGTGGGGTCGGTGTCTCCCCACACCGGTGGGAGCCGTGCAGAAGACCAGCCCCGGCGTGGAGGCAGGGGTCTCGGAGCTTCCGGCAGGAGCCAAACCCGGTGGTTCCTGCTGAGGGGACAAGCCCGGGGGCAGGACTGCTAAACCGGAGCAGAGAGGGGCAGGTGAGATGGGGCGGGGGGGGAAGGCTCCAGCCTCGAGAGGCCTCAGTCGCTCCTCTTGCCCCCAGGCCAGCGGTTCCACTGCGGAGGGAAGAAGAAGAGGAGGTAGGTATTGCAAGGTTTTAAGGCAGCCTCATCTCTCCTCCCCGTCCTAGTCCTGCCAGCTGAAGGGGCTGGGGTCTCGGCTCATACTCCCTCCCGTCTCAGCCGTGTTGCCCAGCGTAACGTGTCTCCCCTTGCTTTTTGCTCCACAGACAAGGAAACGAGGAAGACCTGTAGCTGCAGGTAGGTTGCAGCAGGATGCACCCAGCTGGCAGCCAGGATCCCAGGGTCTGCCGGTGCCAGGCAGTGATGCCTCGAGGCACCCCTGCTTCAGGGAAGTACCAGAGTGGGGGTTTGTCTCGGGAGGAGAGGAGCTAGGACACGCTGGCCTCCGTGGCCGTGTAACCTCCCACTCTCTCTGGTTTCAGAGCTGCCATGCCACCGTGGAAGCAGAGCGTCATCCGAAGTAGAGAAGTCCTTGCCAAGGGCTGCCCCTTGCCCCGCTCCAGTGGATCCATTACCCTGCTCACCCCAAGCCAGGCCAGAACGCAAATTGCCCTCGTGCTTTCCCCTCTGTTAGATCCAGCAAGAGTTTCGTGGCTAATAAAGTTCAAGCTGAGAGAGGTTAAACTTTGTGCCCAAGGCATTTGGATCGCCCACGCTCCTGGCTCGGCACCAATGACTTTTCTGCCCTGCGGACATCTTCCAACACAGACCCGGGAAAAGTTTCCGCTGGCTGCTCCGCACCCGCCGAGCAGGGAGCAGCCGTCCATCCCCACCTTGGCTTTGCAGCAGGGTGTGCGGAGGGAGGGAGAGGGACCCTCCTGCTCGGCCCCCCTGCCTGCTTCGAGGAGACCCCCAAAGGCTGCGGGTGCCCCAATCACGCGCCCACCCCCGGGGTACCCAGCCAGGGCACTGCCCCACCGCCCGGCTGCCCCCGGGGGTGCCTGCCGGGTTGGGGGGGGGCTGGCTGCCCGCTTGCGCTCTGGGAGCGCTCGATCCGAGCGACCTCCTTGGGCAGGAGCGGGGCCGGGACGGCGCCCCCGCCGCTGCGGCTCCACCGCCTCCATCAGCGCCGGCTGCAGGCGGAANCTTGCCCAGCCCCGGGTGGCTCCCGGCCTTGTCCGCAGCCCCGCCATCCCCGTCCGGACACCCAGCCATCCTGGCCCGGGAGAAACCAGCTCACCTGGGCCCTTGGGGCTCCCATCGGGGTCAGACGTTGACAGTAAAACAGGATTAGCTGGGGGAAGGTGATTAGGCAAAATCTGTGCAATTGGTCTAATCTGAGGTGCTTATTTAACACGGTAAGGAGATTATTTTGAAATATAATTTTGACTTGACGCTGACCCACTAATAAAGACTCGTTGCAGCTTTGCACGGCTCGAACTTCGGCTCCCGTTGTGCGGCACAGAGAAGCTGAAGGGCTTGCTCTCCCTGCCCGCTCCCTGCTCGGACCCCGGCCCTTGCCGGCGAGGAGCGCGCTGTGGCTGCGGCCCCCTAAAGAAGGAGCTAAGGGGCACAGCAGCCGGGAAGGCAACGGGGTGTAGGAAATGAGACCGTCCTCAGCAGGGTCTCGCATCCTTGAAGCCCAGGGCCCCCCATTTTCCCCAGTGCCAGGGCTCAGGGCACAGTCATGCCCTCCAGGACAAACATCCCCTGGCCCCAGCCCCCCAGCGGGCCCCCAGACGGAGCCCCCGCAGCTCCAAGGGAGGAGATTAAGGGGAGCAAAAAGCCGTGTCTGGCTCCCTGCACAGGGGGATCTCTGTCTCGGCACCAGATGGCATTAATAGCATTACTCTGCAGGGCTCGCGGACACCCACGTGTGCACACACACTCGCCCAGCCCTTCGCACCCCTGGCTGGGGCTTGGGGGCTGTGCCCCGGGTCAGGGACGCTGACAGGGTGTGCGGTGATGGAGCAGGACGTGCTGCCAGCACCTGAAGCCTTGCCCTGGGGGTTACATTTGGGGGCCAGGCTATTATCAGAGCTAAACTGCAAGCAGCCGAGCTACCTGCCCCTCCGGGATGGAGCCAGGGAATCTGGGAGACGGGAACGGGAGAAATGCATAAGCAAATTTATGGTAAATGTGGCCTCCCTGTGCCGGGACAGGCGTGTGAGCTGTTCTGAGGCAGAGCTCTTTGCTGCTCTCCACACCTCCACAGTCCTTTGCTTTGGAGGTTGAGCCCCAGAGCCATGGGAGCGGAAAGCTGGGAAGACCAGAGGGAAAGGCCACCACCTCTCCGCTCGGCTGCCCTTCTGCCACTGCCCTGGTGAGAGGCTCCTGCTCTATTGTCACGGTCCCCCTCGGAGGGTGCCCTGCGGGACCAGCCCCAGCCCCGCAGCCCTTTCCCTGCGCCCGCAGCCCTGCGGGTCAGCCGGGAGCTGCGGCCTCGGCAAGGAGGCGTTTGTCTTCTCCCCTGAACCAGGCAATCTTGGGGGATTTCTCTCACAGTCCCTTGAGCCATTAATCTTCTCAAAGTAAATCTTTTCTGTGACACAAAGGGGATTGTGTAAATAATACAGTGGACAACTGGAGTGTCCTTTTGCTCTGGGAAGGCTTCCAGTTCTGAACAGCTTCCCCTTGGCACTGGCTATTTCCTGCCTCTGGATGGACAGGTATGAGGGAGAGGGGATCCATCTGGCTGTGGCTCAGCCAGCTCTTGTGCTTAATCCACGGCTGACTGTGAGGAGATGAGGCAGCGGGGCAGGAACAGAAGGAGCAGCAGCCAGGGAGCCTGCAGCCCGCCGGCACTGCTCCGCCATCTCCATGATGCCAGGGATGCACTTGGCCCGCGAGGAAACGTGAATGCAAAATGTCTCCTCATTAGTTAAAAGAGGAGAGCAGCAAATGGTGACTAATGGAGCCAAAGAGGAACACTTGACAACGTGGAGAGATGGGGCCGGGCTGGTGGGGAGCCAGCCACACGCCTCGCTCTCCCTTTGTTCTGCTCCCGAAAAAGGCAGCGCATCCATCAACAGCAACGCGTCTGCCAAAACAGCAGCGATCTGCGGTCTTAAATTATCCTCCCAACCAAAGCAAATAACATTTCAGCCCTCATTTCCATGTTGCACGTGCCCCAAAGCAGCGGTTATTAGGAAATAACTGCTCGCACTAAGATGGACGGCTGCCCCGCAGCCGGGCCCGCAGAACAGCCACGCAGCGGCGATGCTGTGAGCGCAGCTCAGCTGCAGTGGTGCGAGCCCGGCGATGGACGGGCCGGCTCCTCGCGGTGCGTCTCGCTGGGGAGCAAAGAAGGGTCCTCACGAATCCAGTTTGTGTGTCTCAGGAGCCCTTGTCCGTCCCTTGGCCCTGCTAAAAGTTTGCNGCCCGGCCCGGCCCGGCCCGGCGGTGCCGGCGCCAGCCCCCGCTCCGGGCACGGCCTCCCGGGGGGGCCCTTGCGGAAACGCAGCCGGTTCTGCAGCGCCAGCGGCCCCGGGGGCCCAAGGAGCACCCCGCTGACCGGCTTGCCTCTGCCTGGCCACGGCCACGCCAGCCGGGTTTACCGGGATACAAGCCCCTCGCCACCGCCAGGATATTTATTGTCCCACCGCCCCACGTGGCACCCGCTGGCTCCCCTCTNAAAGCAAATAACATTTCAGCCCTCATTTCCATGTTGCACGTGCCCCAAAGCAGCGGTTATTAGGAAATAACTGCTCGCACTAAGATGGACGGCTGCCCCGCAGCCGGGCCCGCAGAACAGCCACGCAGCGGCGATGCTGTGAGCGCAGCTCAGCTGCAGTGGTGCGAGCCCGGCGATGGACGGGCCGGCTCCTCGCGGTGCGTCTCGCTGGGGAGCAAAGAAGGGTCCTCACGAATCCAGTTTGTGTGTCTCAGGAGCCCTTGTCCGTCCCTTGGCCCTGCTAAAAGTTTGCGGAGCCCCTGGTGACTCCAGGCTTGCACTGGAGCTGGCGAGGACACGGAGCGCGCTCGCTTCCCTTGTCCGAGGCTTCCCCCTGCCCTGCGCCGGGACCCCCACCACCCCCTCACCGCAGCCAGGCTTGAAAACCCTCCGGGCTGCGGAAATGCTGCTCCGCGACAGGGGCCACAAACCCTGCCGCCAGCCCCCGCGCCTTGCGGCTCCCAAATCGCTGGGGCACGGGGAAAAACCCCGCCGGCAGCTGCGTGTCGGGAGGGCAGGAGCCGGCCGGGCCGNCCGCTGGCTCCCCTCTGCTGCTGGGGAAACTGAGGCACGGAGCGGGGCTGCAGCACTCCCATAGGCAAGGTGGGGGGCAAGGTTTCCCCCCTCAGCACCGGCCCGGGCAGTGCACACACATGGCCAGCTCTGGGGGTGAGGGGCTGCCGCCCCTTGCCCGGGCTGAGGAGGGGGCAAGGAGAGAGGAGGAGCGTTGCTGCAGGGGACCGTGCCCTGCTGGGCACACTGTCCCTTTTAGGCCCAGGTGCTGCGGCAATTAGCCCAGCTGCAGCCCATTCTGCAATTAGCCCCAAAGCCTATTTCTTCCCCTGCCCTGAAGGTGCCCAGTTTGTGTTGGTTGCTGGCTCTGGGGGGCTGGGGGCCACCGTGTGGGCCAGAGCCCGTGTCCCAGCCCCCCGCGGGGCAGCGTGGCCAGCGAGGGGTCGCAGGGGGCCAGCTCTGCTCGCCGCAGAGGCGCTGCGAGGTGAAGTTCCTGACTGCGTGGGAAGTGCTTTGTGGAAATCGCCTGCCCCCAGATAAGTAGCCCTGTTGTTTTAATGACCACTTCCTGCGGGGGATTTGTCCGGGAGGGCGGCTGAGGGCGCAGGGCTGGGGACGGGTGGGAGGTGAGGCATGCCCTGGCCCGAGGGATGCTCCCTGCGTGTCCCTCGGCAGCACCTCGTCCCTGGCACAGGGCACGGCCTTGGGCTGCAGCTGACCCTGGTAGCTGTGGGGGTGTCTGTCAGGACCCTCCTTTGGCAGCTTTCCCCAGTGACCCTCTGTGTGCTTGTGTAGAAGGTGGCGTTTTGTACGTCAGTAGAAGAATTGTCCTTAGGGGAAAGCCCCTGGCTGGCTAACAGGGCGCGTGGGCACAGGGCACCCCTGTCATCCACAGAGCTGGGAGTAAATGCCGCTCGGAACCAGAGCAAACGCCGTGGAGGGGCGGGTTAGAGGAGGCTGGTTGGGTTAGGGTGATGGTGGTGACATTGTCCCCTGCCCTCGGGGAGGGAGAGAAGCCTGTCTTCTGGGGGAAAGATCCTGCTGTGCCGAAGTGCGGAGGGTCCCTTCTCCTGAAGGGGGAAGCCTGTTGGGGCTCGGGACTGCGCATGGGCATGTGTTGCTAGAATTTTCCCTCTGTCTTGTGTGTTCGGACCAGGGAAATGATTCCTTAGTATGAGCTTCACCTCCTAGCCGGCTGCGCAGCTGGGCTTGCTGCCGGCTCTGGCAGGTTGCTGGCTGCCTGTTAGCAGGTCGGTGGTTACAGGGAGCGTGAGACAGGCTTCTCCCAGCGTGTCAGGGCTGGCCTCGCTTCCTGGGTGCCTCTGGTGTGCTGCCAAAGCGCAGGTCAGGACTGCCCACACAACCAGCGCGGTGGCTTTCAGCCCTTCCCGGTCACAGCTGTATGAAGCCCATGATGCAGGTGGGGTGGATGTTAGCGGGATACCAGCTTTCCGGGCTGAAAGCTCATGCAAAGCGCAAGTGCTTCTTGTGCGTATTCAAATGTGGGGGCTGGGGGAAGGCTGATGTCCCTGAATGGTGGCTGCTGAGCCCAGGTGTGGGCTTGCAGGAGCCAGCTCTGGGGAGCGCCTGGCTGCCTGCCCTCCGCTGCCAGACCCAAGTGTGTGTCTGGGTGCGGGAAGCTGACAAATGGCCTGGGCTGGAGAGTCAATGGAGGAGCAGAGGGGGCTGTGATGAAGGGCACAGACAGCTCAAGGGCTCGCCGTGGCTCCCCAAGCGTGACCCCGGGCTGGTCGTTCACCCTGTTGTCTCTGCTTGTGCTGCTTCCCGTCTTGCCAGCAGATGCTGTCCTGGAGAAGGAGCTTTTGGCAGGGGGGAGGATGGTGCTCCTGGTAGAGGCTGATTCTCTGAGCTAGGGATGATGAGGCAACTCGCTGGAGAGGCTGAACAGCCAAGGGAGCTAAAAATGAAGCGGTGAGTAGCATCTCCTCCCCCTGCACATGTGCCTCCAATGGAGATCTGTGAGGCCCCGTGGGTGCTATGCCAGCGAGTGCCCTGCCAGCCCCCGCGTCCCCGTTTCATTCACTGCCGAGCGTGGGGGGGTAGAAACTGCACCTGAGTCCAACACGCTGCGTGCCGGGTAGCAGAATGCTGTGGCAGTTTTGCGGCAGGCAGATTCCCGTGAGCGGGCTGGCCTGCGCTGCCATCCCGCAGCAGCTGCGGCGAGGGAAGGGGGCAGATGCCTGGCATGTGGCTGGGGCTCCCCAGAGCCTGGGATTTGCTCGTTGCCTTGGGTGTGGGCCGGAATACCGATTTCCTTGCTAAGTATCAGCTAACATCTGCCTAGGGATGTAGGTGGGGGTTGAAATGCACCTCGATGCCTGGGGGGGTGCGTGGGCACCGGGTGTGCATCAGCTGCTGCTTCATCGCCTCTCCGGATGCTGGTGGCACGGCCAGGGGTACGAGTGAGCCGGCAGCGCGGGGCCGGGGAGGAGCACGTGTACGCGTGGGGGGGCTGTGTGCGGGGACACCCACGCACCGTGACGGAGCTGCTGAGGTGGCCTGGGAACAGGCTGAGTTAGAGGGTGGTGACGGAGCTCGGCAGCGGTGAGGAAGGGGAAGCGCATCCTCAGAGGAGGAGGAAAAGCCGTGGTGTGTCAGGCCCGCACAGCGTTGGCTCCCGCCTCTCCTGGTGGCTTTTTGGTGCTGGGCTCATGCTCCTCAGTAAAGTGGGGGTGTCTCTGGTGTGGGTGGCCTGGAGCAGGGAGGGCAAGGGGGATGCGGGGTGGGTGTGCGGGTGCCTTGGCTCCGCCAGCTTCTCCCTGTCCCTCACCTGGGTCCCTCCTCTGTGAAATGGGAATCGCTCACCCACACTGTGCGAGTCCCACCTCGGCGCCGTGGGTGAGCTCTCCGGCTCTTCCAAGGGACGCCCAAGTATGAAAAATTGCAGTGAACCGGTGCGGGTTGGAAATGGCCAAGGAGCTGTTGTTTGTCTAGTTTTTTTCTTAGTGAGTGATGATGGTTAGGTTTTCAGCTAAATCTAAACAGTGCTTTTAAAAAAAAATCAGTACAGAGTGTTTTTTTTCTGCTCGCTGCTTTGTTTGAAACAGAACGCTTCAATCTTTCGGTTTATTTTCCAACAAATTGGGATTGGAAAGGCTGTTTTGGAAAGCGCAGAAAACCTGCTATAATCACTTCAAGAAAAGACATTCTGAACTGCTCTAATGGTCCAGACAAATTGGCTTTGGTGCGACTAAGTCTTGGGGAGTAAGATCCTAGGCTTGAATTAAGCCTTAGATAAATACACCCCAAAGTGAAGCATTAACTGGTGTTTATTTGTTATTTGCTGGCTAGAGGGATGAATGTGTAATGAAGTCTGCTAGGCCTTACCTTGCTTGTGTCCCCTGTCATGGGAGCTACACAGGATGCTACTTTTTATGTCACAAACCCCTGATTTCTATCCTTATGCTGCTAAAAAGCATGCAGGAGGCCCAGGGAGGAGGAGTGCTGCCAGCTGTGAGTCTCGGGTGGCCCAGCTCTGTGGCCAGGACACAGCTTACCCCAGGGAAAAGCCGCCCTTGCGCAGGGGAGGTGTAGGCTTGCCGGGGATGGGGAGAGGGTTAGCTGGGCCGCTGCAGAGAGCTCAGCTTTATGGAGTGTGACCAGCACAACCTGGCTGTCATTAACCCTCGTGGGCGCAGGTGGCTGCAGCCGCGGGTGTTTGCCCAGGTCTGCATCCAGCTTGGGAGTCCTCAGCACAGGAAGGGTGTGGGGCCAGAGGAGGGCTGGAGCCCCTCTGCTGTGGGGACAGGCTGAGGGAGCTGGGGGGGTTCAGCCTGGGGAAGAGAAGGCTCCGGGGAGACCTTGGAGCCCCTTCCAGTCCCTAAAGAGGCTCCAGGAAAGCTGGGGAGGGACTTTTTACTAGATATTAGGAAAAAAAAAATTTCACTGCGAGGGTGGTGAGACACTGGAATGGGTTGGCTGGAGAAGCCGTGGCTGCCCCATCCCTGGAGGGGTTCAAGGCCAGGTTGGATGGGGCTTGGAGCAGCCTGGGCTGGTGGGAGGTGTCCCTGCCCAGGGCGGGGGGGGCACTGGGGGGGCTTTAAGGTCCCTTCCTGACCCCGG
>VXBO01003547.1:89020-153225 GCA_013400135.1 Rhinoptilus africanus | reverse complement strand
TGAACCCAGTCTCTGCTAAAGATGAAATTAAGAAAAAAAAAAAAAGCCGGGGAGCTGCATGTAACATGGGATGTTAAATCACAGCGCGTTTGTTACGACAATCAATCGATGTTACATAAAGGAACTGCCCGTTTCCGAATCTGCGGGAATTTTTAATTATGTTTCTGTCAAAAATTGCCTCTTTGCACATGACCCAAGCTGCAGATGTGGTGATGGAAGCGCCCACCTTTCGGGAAATTGTCTGCTTGGAGGATGTAAAATGACATTTGCCCTAATTATCTTTTTTGACATTTGAGAACAGCGAGGGGGAAATTTTAGGAAATGAGGAGAGTGAAAGAAAGAGGATGGAGCTGCCTCCTTGTGTGAGACTTCTCTTGCTGCCTATTACATTGCCCATTTATCTGAACACGAGTCCAGTGAAAAATATTTACCAAGGTTTAATAGGGCATCCTGTCCGGTTGTGTGGTGGTGATCGGTTTTTCCATCAATTATTAATTATGGAATAGCTGCTTTATTTGAACTGGGGTAAAGCTGCGTTTGGGAGCTTTACCCAAAATCGCTATTGTGTTTCGGATCCGCCAAGCTGAACGTGCCAGCATCTGCTTTGCTTACATTTGCATTTTTTACTCTGCTAAAAGGAAAAAACAAAAGCAACAACAAATAACCATCAAGGATGCTACCATTTCTCCCCCCCCAACAGTCAAAATATTAATGAGTTGCGGTGGGTTTATCGCTTTTGCATGTTTTGAGCCCCAGCTTCTTGGAAAAGGGATCTCTTCCCACAGAGCTCTCCCTTCTGAGAAGAACAAATTAAAAGCCTCCATTAGCACAACTCCTCCTGGCCTCATTTTCTCTTTTTTAAAGAAATAAAATGTATCTTCGGTGTTGAACAGTCCTGGTGATGGAAAGTGTTAAAGTGAAACAGTTCCAAAGAGAGGACAGCAATACAAAGGAAGTTTCATTATAATAATAGGATAAAAAAAATGAATTGCTTAATGCATGATGGACCTTTCAGATACTTAATATTTCTGGGCATCGAGGCACATCCTTTTAACGAGTTCCTGCTGTAGAACAAGAGCCCAAGTAGAAACTGAAACCAAATAAACATTAGATCCGGGGGACCACTGAAGTTCAGAAATTCCTTGATGGGCTGTAGCTCCTTATTTCTCCCCTGCTAATAAAATAAACAAAAATAGGTGGTTGGCGAGGAAGCAGCCGGGGAGTTGAGCAGAAAGATGGTCTGGCAGTGGGAGCGAGAGCAGCCAGGCAGAGGAGGTGGGGAGGCGAGTGGCGAGCGGCGTGATGAAGAGCATACTGGTCAAAATTGAGAGGCTTGGAGCTGGGAAAGCATCTCCCTGCGTGCTCTTGCTGTATCCCTCTGCCGCCTGATTTATATTGGCATTATATTTACATTACGTTCCTGTATTGGGTGCAGTGAACTATGCAGCTTGCGTTTTTTAATCTCTCCCCAACTCGGCCCCCCAGTGTGGCACGGCGCTCGTTTGTCTCTGAAATGAAACATGGAAACCTCATTAAATGCACGGAGGAGAAGCCTGCAGTGCTGAACTCCTCGCCGTGCCCGATGTTTGTTTATCCTGCGGATTGCCATCGCTTCCCAGCACAAGGAGCCACGATGGCGACTTGCTTAGAGCCCTTACCTGCGCCTGGCGTGGGCTTAGGGCTGCTCCTGCCTCTGGATGAGAAAATCGATCTGGGCAACCCCCATCTTTCCTGGTGTGTTTGTTCTCTGGAGGAAGAGGCTGTGCCTCGCGCGAGTGCCAGGGATGTGCTGTGGAGCAGCCCTGGCTGGAGCCGGGGGCTGCTTGGGAGCTGCGGGCAGCCGTGGCACGGGGCACCCTTCTGCTCCAGTGCTCTGCTCTCTGCCCAGGTGCCTCCGAGGCGGATGGATGGATGGATGGGGATTGCTTTGTCCTCCTTCGAGGCAGCTGATGAGCCGAGTGCGAGAATAAAACTGGGAGCCTGTCTTTGTGGCAGGAATTCTTCTGACATGGCAGCGTTGCGCGTTCTGGGCTGTGCCTTTGGGTAATATGAAGTCATCTCACACCCAAAGAAGCAGACTGTTAATAAGTGCGACTTCCTAGGAGGGCATGGAGGAAGGTGTTTGGTTGTTGCAGTCGTTGCGGTGCGTGCTTTACTTGGGAGGCTTTTGCAGTGGTGGGTTTGGGTGCAGAGCGTTTCTTGTCTTTGAAATCTAGATTATAGCCAGCTACGCGTCTTTACATAATCATGGTTTCGTGAGTTACCCTTTCCCTGCTCATAGATCCTTAAGGAAGAATCCCCACCGCATCTAATCTGCATGTTGCCGCCATCATCTGCCAGCAGAGCTGTACCAAATATTTAGGAAATCCATTTCCCGACTCTTGCTAACGCTTGCTGCCTGCCCCAGCTGCTGCCTCTTGGAAAGGGCTGTGTCGGCTCCTCTCTGCGAGGGAAGGGAGCAGGCACGACTTGGAGGGGAGGAGGAGAAGGTGAGCAAGGTTTCAGAGCCTGCCCTATTTATCCTTGTCCCTCATTCCTCATGCCTGTCGGCCGCAGGGTGGAAATCGTAGAGCCAGTGTGCGGGCTGCGGCGTGCCGGATGGCACGGACCACAGCTCTGGAGAAAGCCTGGCAGCAGGAGCGCGTGGCCTCTGCCGTGTCCCCTTGTACCTGCTTGGCTCGCCCCCAGCCTCCCCGGGGGGACACCTTGCTGCCCCCCTGGCTCGATAATGTCACCAGATTTCCCCTTGGGACTCGGCTGTAGCTCCTCAGACTTGGTGTGGAAGGGGAGGGAGAGGCCGTTGCTGGTGATTCCTGGGCTCGTTCCCCATCCCCAGGGGGAGCTCGGGCAGGTCGGGGGGGCTCGGGAGGTGGTGCAGAGCTGGGGGATGTCCATCTGGGTCAGCCCCTGTGTGCACGGGGTGGTGAGGTTGGTACCTCCAGCAAGCTGACGTGGGAGGTTCAGGGGCCAGACAAATCAGCGGGAAGAGCTTTTTTTTTTCCCAGGCAAGGGTTACAGCCTCTGCCCGGGTGCTGTCGTAATCGCTGGAGGTGGTTCAGGCCTTAATTTCCATGCAGATGCATTAAGGAGCAGGCAGCTTGTGCTCCCAGTGTGTTTGAGCGGTGCCCTCGCCAGGGAGGACCAGAGGCAGCGTTCTCCTTTGCTCCCTCTTGGGTCGCGGTGACGGTGGCCGTGTGTCAGGAATGGCTGCGGTGCTCAGGCCAGAGGGGCTCTGCCACAAGGGTGGGACTCTATCGATGGCCAAAATGCAGTGCCAGGGCAGGGAAGGTGCTGTGGCAGGTACTTGCCATGGCTGCAGCATTGGGCACCGGCTGAATGCCCCAGGCCGCACTTGGCATTTCGTGGCACCGATCCCGAGGGGCACAGTGTGGTGGGGAGAGCGCTGTCACGGCTTTAACCCTTTGGGCTGGAAAGCCACTGCGGTGCGGTGCCATCCCGTGTGGCTGGCTGTGTCCATCTCTCGTGCTCCGCTTGAAAAGGGCACCAGCCTCGTGTCTCTCACCTCGTCTGAGCCGCTCCTCTCCCCATCCCTTCCCTGGTGCTCGGAGATGCCACTTCTCACGCTGTCACCTGCAAGGTCACTCCCTTCAATAGAAGAAATGCTATTAACAGTGTCCTGAAGATGAAGGCTTGAAGGAAGCTCATTCCAGGGAAGGCCAACGACCGCTCCAGCATTACAAATGTGCAGGCAGTATGTGATGGAATTACCGTCCTATCTTAAGGCAGTACAGAGGAAAGATTAGGACTTGCCACCTACCTGTAATTCCCACCCTGCAATGTGTGCCAAGCTTCGGTTCACTTTCTCCTTGAACAGGGCAGGTGTCAAACACCCTTAATGAGGATAATAAATGAGCAGCGAGGTGGTGATTAGCCTGCTGCTCTTCACAGCATCCCTGCAGCCCGTTACAGCTGGTGGCTGGAGAAGCCCCGGTGGCTCCTACGGTCCCTTTGCTGGCCTGCGGGTGGGCACTGCCTCGGCAGCATCTCTCCTGGCCCTGAGGAAGGCTGGGGTGGGCGCCGGGGTGGTCAGACCACCGAGCCCAAGAGGTAGGTGCTGCCAGTGGGGTAATGTGAACTCGGGTCTAGCTCCTGACCTTTCTGAGGTGCTGCAAAACCTGCTTTTGAATGCCAGCAACACTCTTAATTGTGGCAAAAAGTCAAGCCTCCAGTGGCCACTCTTTGGTACTCGGGCAGTCACCGACCTTTGCCACCCCTTGAGGAAGGGTATCAGCCCAGGCTGGGTTGCCCATGCCCAGAGGGTTGCGCGAACAGCCTTGAAACACAGCTCGTTTATCCCTTTCCCCCCCTCTGTCGTGCTGACGCCCAGTTACTGATGTGCAGGAGACCTTGCTCAGCCTCAGGGGACTCGCTGGGCTTGGGTGGGCACGGGCCTGGCGGTGGGGTCCTGAGCGAGCACCTCGCTGACACAGATGATGCGTGTGCACCGCGGGCAGAAAAAAGCCTCTTAGCTGTGGAGAAACGGTGCTCTAATCGTGCTGGCGTGAAGCTGGTCATTGTCTGAGACCAGTCCTAAATCCACTTCACCGAGAAGGACGGGCTCTTCCCCGTGAGGCTCGGAGGAGAGGAGGGGTTTGCGTTGCTGGGCACTGGCCTGGGAGGTGATGGCATTTCTGTGCTTTTCGCAGGCTGAGGTTTCACTGCCGCTCCTCGTGCAGGACTCACACCTACATCTCAGCTGCCTCTGCCAGAAATACGTGGCTTGGCGATGGATCCCGGGGTCAGCTTATGGCTGCTCTGCCTTGGCTGCTCGTTAGAGCAAACGAGCACTTTCTGTGCGGCACAGGGCTCTGCAGCCTTTGGAGTGCGGCTCTCCAAGCCGTTGGAGTTTGGAAAGTCCAGCCATCAAGACTAGTAAATATTCCAGAGGGGTGATAGCAAAATGACTCGCTTCTCCCAGCTCAGATAGAGATATTAATATTTCAATACCTCTAGGTTGTCATTTACCACAATTTAAGAAGATTGCAGTCTGATAACTTAAAGTACCTGCCTTTCAGAGCCAGCTAGAGAGTGTCCAGCTACGCGCTGGGCTCTGTGCAGCTTCCAGCTCCCGGCGGGCTGCTCTCCAGGCTTGGTGCTGCGCGCCTGCCTCGCTGAGCTTCCCCGGCAGAAACTGTTCCCTTTTGGCTCCTCTAGCCTCCTCTTTTCAGGTTCATGCGAATTAATGCCCTCCGTATTTAGGTTAGGGTCAGCACAGCTGACCAGATGTGAGCAGTGATTTCTGGTTTAAAAATATTGCGGAGCTATTTCTAAATTTTTAATCTCTCTCAGTGATTTGGAGACAGTTTTATGAAACGTGGAATTAGGATGGTGCTCAATGCTAAATGGTAAAGGAGATTATACGGATTTAACTCTATGCGTCTGTCACATAACTATTGCCAATCCCATAACTTCCATTTTCTATTAAAAATCCGCTTCCCCCTTTGACCTGAAAAAGCTTTACGGGTAATCTGAATTTCTCTGTTTATGAGGTATTTTTCCACTCTTCACCCCGGCCCCTCGCCCGTCCGTCTCTAAACCTTGCTGGGCGCTGCCTGGGAAGAAGCTGTTTCCCCGTTGGGCTGCGGACGCTCTCGGGGCTTTGTTATGGCAGGAGCCTCCTCAACCGCGGTCTGGGATCCGAGGGGAGGATGTTGGACGGAGCCAGGGGAAGAGACGGCTGGATGACGGGATGCTGAGCCCAGCAGGATGCTCCTGCTCCAGAGCTGGGCAAATAGTGGCTTTTGCTGTGTGCCTTCCCTGCCGCCTGCCCCGGCTCCAGCCATCTTCTGCTTTGCTCGGGCGACAGGCGTTGCCACAAATAGCACACTGCTGCTCGCGCGTGCTTTGTTTTCCTTCCTCCGCCTGCAAATGTGCATTTTTTACACACAACNCCCCCCCCTTCATCTATTTAGGAGAAGCACCGCGCTGTTCTGATGAAGGGAAGTGCTGATTCATGACGACAAACCGGGCTGGAGATGTCACCAAATGACATCTGCAGGGCCGTGCGGTGGCCCCGTAGCTCCGCAAAGCCTGGCTGCTGCGCGGGAGGCTGGGCTGGAGCGCTTCGCTCCTCCGCTCCATCCTTCTCCTGGCGCTTGTCAGTGAGGGAGGGAAAAATAAATGGCGTTGTCTACTTCTACCTGTGCGCGGACACAGGGAACTGGTGTGTGTGGATGTACGGAGATGCTTTCTTGACCTATAAATCTGTTGTCTCGTGCGGTGGTGGCGCTGGACCCTGCTCGTCAGCTAATCCGTGACACGGGTGGCTTTGCTGGCCAGCTCTGGCTGTGCCGTGGCCCTGACGCAGAACGGTGGGGCTCTGAGTAGGCGAAGGAGGGAACTTTGTTGGGTTTAGGTGACAATTCAGTGCAGAGTGTACAGAGCAGCAACCAGGTGCTCTCGCCTCTGATTTCATGGGGACTGAAAGAGGAGTGAGGTTGTACGTCCAGCTGGGAGAAGAGGGGAGAGGACTCTGCTCTGGGAAGGCTGAGGTGCTTTGGGGTTTCCCATCATGAGGGAATGTCCTCGGTTGAGGACGGTGTGGAGTGGGCTGGTGGCACGGCCCCGTGCCAGGAGAGGCATGTGCTCACGGCCGGAGGAAGCTTGGCAGGGAGATGTGAGTGGCTGTGGTTGGTGACACCCAACCAGCCTTTCCCTGGGCGAGCAGCCGCAGCACAAGGCTGTCCTTATGGATGAGGCTTTCCTTCTCTCCCCTGCTCCTGTCCCCTCCTCCCCAAGTTAAGAAATTGAGGTCACGGAGGGTCCCCCGTGAGTCGTTTTGAACCGGCGGCACGGTAGTGATCTGCTTATTGGCTCCGCGGCACCACGAGCGGTGTTCTCAGCCAGAGCTATTAATACACCCGCCGAGGGCCGCTTTCTATATCCCTGTCCTTCCGCCCACTTGGAAAGAGTGTGACTAAAAAAAGAAAGCGGATCTCAGTGACTGGGGGCCTCCTCAGCCTTATTTATAGCTGATCTTGCTTGCTTTGGTGGAGAAGGGGGAGCTCGTGGTCCTGGAGAGTGGGAAGGAGAGACCGGAGGAGTTGGGTGAAGAGGTCCCCTCCCTCATTTTGAGGAAGGAAAGTGCTTTTCTGCAGCACTAGAGGGTGGCTCACGGGTACCTGGGCGGCTGCAAGCCCTTCCCTGGGCTGTGCCCTTGTACCCTGTATGTCTCAGGCTTCGCTTGGGTGCTGCAGGGGTGCCCGGGGCCAGGCTCGGGCTTAGGGCAGGGTGGGACTGGGCTTCCCCTCCCTCTGGGAGAGGGGAGCAGCAGCGAACCCCCTTTTCCTGCCCCTCTCCTGGGGGCGGCTGCTGCTGCAGCAGTGCCAGGCTGGCAGGGAAGGTCTCTGCCCTGCTCGGGGGAGGCTTGCCCTGGGGGTGTTGGCATTGCCCGTGGCCATCTGTGGGCTGGATGGGGCTGTGCCAAGGCATGGGGATGCTGGCCGGCTGCTCCTCCGGGCTGTGCAGGAGAATGGTGTTGGGAGGTTGTAGATACACATGGGTGTCCTCAGGCCTGTGGGTGCTGAGGCACGGTCAGACCACACGCTCGGAGCCACCTGGGTGCATATGGCCACCCGGGGAGGATGCCCTGGGTACCCTTCCTTGCTCGCACAGCCCCTGGTTGTCCTGGTCGGGCGCCTGTGATCCCTGATCCGTGCTGCCAGCGAGAGCGCTGGCCTGTGAAGGTGGCCTTTCTGCTGCCACCCGTGCGCTGATGCTCCTCTGCTGCGTGCGGGGGGCAGGGGCTGTGCGGGGGATGCTCTCTGTGCTGGTAGGGGTTGGCGATTTCCGCAGTAACCCCCCACCGCTGTGGCCTCTGCTTTCTCCACAGCACACGCTGAAGATGTTGGAACCAGCCTCTACTTTGTGAACGACTCTATCCAGCAGGTCACCTTCTCCAGCACAGTGGGGGTGGTGATCCCCTGCCCGGCAGCAGGGTCACCCAGCGCCGTCCTTCGGTGGTACCTGGCCACAGGCGACGACATCTACGATGTGCCCCACATCCGGCATGTCCATGCCAATGGGACTTTGCAGCTCTACCCCTTCTCGCCATCAGCCTTCAATAGCTTTATCCACGACAACGACTACTTCTGCACCGCGGAGAACTCGGCTGGCAAAATCAGGAGCCCGAATATCCGTGTTAAAGCAGGTAGGAGCTCTCTGTGGGCGCTGGAGTTTGGACGAGGTGCTGTTTTTTCTCTGGTCTTCTGTGTGTCCTGCTGGTTGGCTCACTGAGCGCGCCCCTGGCACGGGCAGTACCAGGAGTGCTGGTGGTGGGACAGCAGCGCTGCTGTCGGATCTGAGGAGCTGAGCTCTTTTAAGCGGGGATGGAGGCAGGCGGTCCTGCCAAGAGGTATCATCACCATCCTGTGCAGAGCAGTGGGACTGAGCCCCTCTGCTGTGGGGACAGGCTGAGAGAGCTGGGGGGGGTCAGCCTGGAGAAGAGAAGGCTCCAGGGAGACCTTGGAGCCCCTTCCAGTCCCTCAAGGGGCTCCAGGAAAGATGGAGAGGGACTTTTTATAAGGGCATGTAGTGGTAGGATGATGAGTAATGACTTCAAACTGGAAGAGGGGAGATTGAGGTGAGATCTCTGGCAGAAATTCTTTGCTGTGAGGGGGGTGAGCCCCTGGCCCAGGTTGCCCAGAGAAGCTGTGGCTGCCCCATCCCTGGAGGGGTTCAAGGCCAGGTTGGACGGGGCTTGGAGCAGCCTGGGCTGGTGGGAGGTGTCCCTGCCCAGGGCAGGGGCTGCCACTGGATGAGCTTTAAGGTCCCTTCCGACCCAACCCAAACCAGTCTGTGATTCTCTCAGTGCTGGCCTGCTGCGAGGGGACTGATCGATGCCGCTCAGACGGAGCGCGGGGCAGGGTGCTGGGTAGGCAGCCCTGCCAATACGCGTTTGCCAAACAGCATCCTGCCCCAGGCAAGAGCCTGCTCTGTACCTCAGGCCATTACCGGCTGGGAGAGGGCTGGGGTGACCAGCAGGGGAGGGGACACACAGCTTGGGGGTCTCCAGCAAGGGTCTGGAGTCCGAGGTGTGGCTGCAGCCTCGTGGCAGGAAAGGCCCTCTCCCTTTTCAACCGGTATTATCGCACCCAACCACACATGGGGGCTCTCAATGGCTGCGTGAGGAGCCAGACCACATCTACCCACGGTGGGGAGACCCTCACTGTGTCCCACCGCCCTCCTCAGGCCTCTCTGCTCCCACTGCAGCATCCAGCCCCAGCATGCCAAGGCTTATTAAGCAAAGAAAAAAGGAGGAATATGGTAAAGAGCTGATTCCAAAAGCCATTATAGTAAATTATTGACCAGGCTGAGGAGGGCTAATAGCCCAGGAATGGCTTCATTATGTAACCTATTAAAAGTGGGGCTAGCAGAGGGAACATGACAGAAGTGACTACAGGGTTTTTTATTTTAATACCTTGTACTGCAGAGTAAATTGGTATTAACCCCCTTCCGCAGAGTGAATTATTTACCAGCACTATCAGGTTACCTATAAACCACAGCGCGGTGGAGGAGGGATGGCAACAGATGGGGTGCAGGGAATGCCGGTGCGCGGCACGGAGCTGCTGCCCTCCTGGTGCCGGGGACCGCAGTCCCTGGGGACAGTGGCGAGGGCTGTGGCCAGCTGGGGTCTGCCGCCAGCCCAGGGTGCAGCCGTGGTGGCTTGGCCGTGTCCCAGGTGGCCACCTGGGCTGTGGCACCCCGGCTGGCTCCCTGCGGTGCTGCAAGCCATTGTCTCATGGGGATGGCTTGTGCTTCTGAGGGGACGATCGCGGTGCTGGGTGACCCTGGCTCCACGTGGCTTGAAGCTGGAGTTCGGCAGATTTCCCTGGCAGGGGGTGCGGATGCCCCCGGCTTGAGCAGCGAGGATGGCAGCTCCGGATGTGCTGCAAAGGAGAACGCTTGTCATGGTCCTTGTCGTCCTGCTGGGCTGGCAGCCTTTGCTTCGCTCTCCTCCCACGTGCGGAGGAGTTCCTTGGGATGGCAGCAAGTCAGTAGCAGTGCTGAGCCCTGGCTTTCAGCCCGCTCTCAGTGCTGGGTTGAAGGCTCCCCTCCTCTCAGTGGGATTTCGGCTGGGAGCCAGGCTCCCCTGGCCCCTGAGCAGGTGCAGTTAGCAGGAGGCGTGAATGCGTAGTGAGGCCACACGCAGGGCTGCGAGGGCCACCGGGATGGCTCCAGCTGTGGCAGCGTGAAGTGCTTCGGCTTTATGGCCTTTGGAAACGGTCGTGAAACATTCCCCCGCTTCTGCTTCCTCCCGGTCATCTTGCATCCCGGTCACTCCCTGGTGCTTTGTAATGGCAATCCACCAAGTAAAGCCAGTTAAAGCTGTATAAAGAAAGCAGATAAATAAAGCACAGTTGGGAATGCGAGGAACTGGCAAAACCTCTGGAAGCTTTGTGAAAGCTGTTGGTGAGCACGTGGAGCGAATACCTGTAGCCAATGGAAAGGTTTAAGCGTGCTGGTTGTGGCTGTACGTTGTTACCCTTGTGGGAATGATTCCCAGACGCAGTAAAAAGCCAGAAGCCCCGGCTGTGGCGGCTGGTGTGGGTCAGGGCTGCTGGGACAGCCACGGGGACCAGCAGAGGTGCCCGGGCACGAGGTCTGCTCCGGGCTGGGGTATCGCAGTGGCGGTGAGCGTGTGGGAGCCTGGGCCGGGTGCTCCTCCTGGTCCCTGATGGCCCTTAAAGCCCGTGAATAAACCTCCTGCTCCATGTGATTAAGGAGGCTTGTGCTAGCTAATCTGCTTGGGCTCTGGAGTCCCTTTCCGTGGTAGGCTTCTCCCCGTGTCCTCGTGGTGCCGGACCTCGACCTTCCCCCCAGGCAGCGGGTGAATAACGGGAGGGAGCTGGAGGCCACTCCGAGCCCTCTTCCCTGCTTTTCCCTGGCCTGGGGGGCTCTGCCCACCAGGAGGGTGGCTGAGCTGCGGGCAGGAGAAGGTGGGCCAGCCCCCTGTCTCAGATAGCGATGCCCAGGTGCCCGCATCCTACAGGGCACAATTATCGTCACAGTAAGGAGGCACCTGCCCTCCCTGCGTTTTATTCTTAAGCTGTAGGAGTTGATGGTGTCTGCATGTGGCACTAGGCATGGTGACATCCTTGTGTCTCTCTGAAGAGGCTGGGGCGGATCCAGTTTACCTAGCGAGCCCTGCTGGAGGCTTGTGGCACTGGGAAGCTCCTTGTCCAGGGAGCCGCAAGGAGCTGTTAAAGGGATGTGCATCTCCCTGAGGAACAGGGCATGTGGTGGGGACAGCTCATGGCTCCCGCTGTGGCATGGCTTGGAAAAGTATCATCTGCTTCCCTAAATATTCCTCTTCGTGAGTCCGCCAGGGCCTGTCCCAGGCTGTCTGCCCTGGGTGCCTCACGGCCGCACTTTCAGCACACGTCCAGAAGTGACTGCTCCAAGGTGGAACCTTACAGCTACGAAACGCCCTGGGTCCCTGTACTGAAGTCCAGGTGCTGCAAAGCTCTGCCTTCGCAGCTTTGGTGACGACCAAGCCAGCAGCTCGCCTTGCTGGCAAGCTCGGGTGACGCTGGGGACCAGTGCGGGGTCCCCGCAGCCGGAGCCTGGCCGGGCATCCCCCCTGCACGCCGTGTGCCGTCTCCGAAGGATAGCTGCTTCCTCCCCCGGGAAGGCAGGCCGGGTGTTTTGGATGGAAGCAGTTTGTTGCTGGGTGGGTTGGTTTGTTTGGGAAACGTGGGATTAAAGCAAAAGAAAGTGTGTTTTCCTCCAGCACTGTCATGCTACCAACCATCTGCTTTCCTCTACAGTTTTCAGGGAACCGTACACCGTTCGGGTGGAGGACCAAAGGTCGATGCGTGGAAACGTGGCTGTTTTCAAGTGCCTCATCCCCTCTTCAGTGCAGGAATACGTTAGTGTTGTGTCCTGGGAGAAAGACACCGTTTCTATCATCCCAGGTAAGAGAGGAGCCGCTGTTCTTTTGGAAATTCTGACCTGCTTTGCCATGTGTGAAACTCAGTCGTGGAGGATCTTTTTTTTGGCTCATTGTCCATGCCAGTGCTGGCTGAAGAGAGGCTTTTACTGATGAGTGTCTCATGGCTTCGCACTGGAAAATGCTGGTGGTGGGAGCAGACGTGCTGTGTTCAGGGTCTCCTTGGTGCCGTGGCTGGTACTCTGTGTATCTCGGGGCTTGTGGATGTTTGGTGTAAGCGTGGCAGCATGCGTGCCCCGGCCGGGCTTCTCAGCTCGCTTTGGTACCCGGCGGCTGGGCTTGGACACCAGGAGAAGAGTGTGCCCACGCTGTCCGTGCCCCGGCTCCTGCAGTCGGAGCTGGTTGGCATGTTGTCAGGATGATGCACAAGGAAATGTTCCGGCTTCTCTTGCGAGTTTTTGCAACTGTTTTGGCTGCGGCGAAAGGAACTGGGCAAAAATGGCATCGTGCGCCTCTTCTCTGGAAGCTGCTTGGCCTCCCCGTGCCCTGTGTCCCGCTCAGCGCCGACCGTGCTGGGCTTGGATGGGTGAGGAAGGGGCTGGCAGGAGGGACAGCCAGGACTCTGCTGCTCTGGGTGCGTTGCCTCTGGGTAGTTCCCTGTGATTTTTTGGTTGGCGTAAGCACAGCCTGGGCTCCTGTGGGAGCAGACGGCCTTGAGACCAGGGTCTTCCCTCAGCCAGTCCCCTGGGATGCAGGAGGAGCGATGGCCGGAGCACTGACGGGACACAACCTGTCCCCTCCCAGCTCAGTGGGATGGGAGAGGAACAGGGCAAACTGCTCGCTGAGCCGTGCTGGCACTGCCGGCTCTGTCTCCTGGGCTCCTTTCTGGCTCGTCACAGGCTCTGAAGCGGCCGCAGGGGCTGTGGGCAGGTGCTGGGCGCAGCGTGGGGCCAGCCCCGTGTCCTCGTGTACCGGGGTGACCTTTTGGCTCCCTCCTCAGAGCCGGTATTGATGGCAGCGCTGGCTGCCCCGCGCAGCATGTGTAAGCTAGTAGTAAAGCAATCAATACTGCTTTCCCCAGGGGGATCCAGAGAGAATTAAAGGATTTTGCCCAAAGCGAACGCTCCGCGCTTGATATTTGCTCACAGGTCAGTAAGTCCCGATGCTCCTCCAGGGCTCAGCGTTGCCGCGCTGGCAGCGCCGTGGGGAGCAGATGCAGGAGGGCAGATGCCACCGGGATGGGGCACGAGCCCCGTGTCTGCTGGGGCAGCCGCTGACCAAGCAGGAGGGGTGATTTGCTCTAATCCCTCTTGCAGGGACGGTTCTCACTTAAGGAGCTTAAGCAGCAAAGTGCCTTCACCTGGAGGGGGATGACGGGTTCTCCTGAGGGCGAGGGTGGCTCTCGGTGGTGGCCCGTGGCTCCTGAGGGCGCTGCTCTGCTGACTCAGCACAGCCCGGGCGCTCGCCGGTGGGCAGCGGCGGGCGATGCTCCGGGGCTCGTGCTGGCCCACGAGGGATCAGCGGTTCGTGGCACCCATCTCCTGGGGCGGTGGGATGCCGGGGTGGGGACGTTCTGTCCCACCCCAGGGTTGTGCCGTTTGAGCAGGGCACGGTGATGCCCAGCAGCATGCAACCCTGTGGTGTTCGTTCCTGCGTGGCTGGTGGTGCCGTGACAGCTCTGGCAGGGTTTCCTGGGATTCTGTAGGATTCTTAAGGATGGAGCAGTGCAGTGCCTGCGCTCCTTGCTTGCAGAGTGTGGCTGGTTTGCTCGACAGCGAGTTTGTTAAGCGACCGTCCGTGCACTTGTGTGATCTTAACCAGACTTGTTCTCAAGTTTGCTGTGGCAGTGGATTTTTTAATATGATGATTTAATTAGAGTGGAACGATTTTAACATTCTAAAGCAATAATTACCCTAAAGACAGAACATATAAATTGTGTTACAGTGCGGAGTCAACACAAGCAAACATGTTTTGCTGTTGGATCACAAATATAGTATCTGCCTGAAGCTTGGTTTTTTTTATTGCTCTTGTGTTGGAGCTACAACTGGCTTTGCTGTTACCAAAACCATGCTCTCTTCCTCACCCCTGGTGAACCTCTGCTGCTGCCCCAAGTCTGAGCTAGGAAGACAAGGAGAGGAGGGGGGTCCCCCCAGTTCAGAGTGAACGGTGTGAAGGCTGAGACAAGCTGAAGCGCGGTGCTGAGGCCTAACAGAATCACAGAAGGAATCAGGGAATGCTTCAGGTTGGAAGGGACCTGAACGATAATCTGAACACGAAGCTGAACTGTGAGCTCTAGCCGTCGTGCCGAGCCGGCACCACACAGCTCTCCCCCGGAGAGCCGGCAGAAAGACAAGGTGTGTGTGGCGGTACCGCAGCTCTTCCAGAACTACATCCCAGCCCTGTTTCCAGCAGTAACGTGGCCTGCTTCCCTCGCGTCAGTGTGCCAAAGCCGCTGCTTTTCCCGAAGCTTCCTTCCAGCACTTCCCGTGGGGGTCTGCACGTCTCCCCAGCGAGCCTTGGTACAGCAGGGATGAAGGGTCCTAATGCGCAGGAGCAGGAAAAATCTCCATCCAGAGCTCTCTGTGGCAGAAAAAGCTTTTAAAGGGACTATTTTCACAGTAAATGTCGGCTTTCCTTGGCGCCCCTGGTTTTCCCCCCACCAAACCACAATAGTTTGTAGCTCAGAAGGAGGGGGAGCGAGCCGTTCCCTGGGGCTGCAGGACCCGTTGGTGGGGCTGCCAATGTTCTTACCGGCCCAGGAGGGCTCCCCTGGGAGACCCTGGCTTTTTCCCCATCTGATTTCGTGGCTATTTTGTCTTCCCGGGAGCACGGAGCGGGTCTGCGTCGGAAGAGATCTCGAAGCAATTGCAGGGGAGCGCTCTGTACCTGCACTGCCCGGCTGTGGTAGGGGGCTTTGGTGGGGAGTTGTGTTATTTGGTTAACTTGGCAACGCTGTAACTTACCCTGAAATCAAAGATAAATTCTTTATGGAAGGTTGTCCCACACATAAATCATCATTAGTGCAGCTCATTTTTGTTTAATGCCTACCTAACTGTGCTGTAGTCTAAAAATGTGTGTTTAGTGAAGTCAAGGGTTGCGGAGAAATTATAGGGTTTTCAAAAACCCATTTGCTTTGCTGGTGCTCACATCAAAATCAATCTTGCCTTTCGTTCTCAGCCTTGCCGCAAACATGCAGCACCGCTCGCAGGACTCCGGCATTTAACGTAGGCTGGTGCTTACTGGGAGCAGAGCAGCAGCGCTCGCCGCGTCGGGGGCTGTGTATGAGATTGCACTTCACACCCAGGCTGTGATTTCAAACTCTGCTGCTATTGATGAATCTTGATATGTACTTGGGGGGGGAGTAATGGGAGGAGGATGGGAGGACTGGAGCTGAGCAGAATGGTTTACAGACCCCTCTCCCTTTTCCATAGGGAAAGAGGGGGAAGCTCCTGCTACAAACCGGCTTAAGAAGGATAAACAGCTTTTTAAAAAAATTGTATTTATTTTTAAAGCACTATCACCAGGCTGGGTAACGTGAAGAGTCTTGCAGGCACATGCATGGCTTTGATTTCTCGTGGAGGAACAATGTTGTGAGTGTGGCTGGAGCCGCTTTAGTCGCCGTGGTCTGGCTGCTGGGGCACAGGAAAGGAAACTGGTGGCACCGACTTGTCCCTCTTCAGGCACTGCACGGCTGTACCTTGATGTCGGTGGTCACAGGCCCTGCAGAACTAGGCATGTGTCAGTCCTGACTGCGTGGGCACTCCGCGAGTGTGTCTCCGGCCGCAGTTTGTAAAGTGGTGATGTGGGGAGGTAGCTGAGACACTAGAAAGAGTGGATTTTTGAGCAATCGGCAGCCCCCCCTCGTTGTCGCAGTGTGTTCATGTGAGCACTGCTTGGCTTTTCTCACCCCGTGAGCACGTGGGTGCCTGGACCCTTGCACCCGAGCTGTTCCTTGGCTGGCTCGGTGATGGAAATGCACCCAGATTTGGCTTTCCTGGCACAAAAGCGTCACCTGCCCAGGCTGTGCCCGCTGTGCCGGGTGGGAAGGAAGGCTCTCGGGATGGTTGCCTGCGGTCGGTGGGCTCTGGTCCCTTGGGCCACCAGAGCACGTCTGCGCTGGCGCACCCTGAGATCACGGCTGGGACACGGCTGTCACTTGGGTGAGCAGGCATAACCGTGGTGTCCTTGGAGAACAAAAGCAATATCCTCACGGGTGGTGTGATGGCATCAGGTCAGCTGCAAGGGAAAGCTGCTGGCCTCTGTCGTCCTGTCTCGCCTACCCCATCGGTAGCCTGTGACTCGCAAGGGCAGCACAGAAGAGCGGTGACTTGGAGTCAGGAAGCATTACTGGACAAGCAAGCCCCGAGCCGAGCTGCTAGTTGGTGCTTTGGTGTCGTGTACTTGATAGATTGTGTTGGGGAAAAAATCTGAATCCAGCACTTCTCAAGGTACAGGCGCTTCTAAGGGTGCCGCTTTCCTCAGCAGCCCTGACGTGTCTCCTTTGAGGGCCGCAGGTACTTGGATGTACTTACTTAGTCGTTGGATATCCACAAAGTCCTTTCTCTGGAAAGCAAAGCGTAAAGCTTGCCAGAAAGGTGGAACTGAAAAAAAAAATTGAGTTCTGTGAAGTTTTAGATATGTTTTTGTGAATGTTCTTCATTAAGCGGTAGCCTTTTAGGAGTTGAAAAATATCTAAGCTAATCTCTTTGCGGTGGCTCAGATACAAGCTTAATGTGACCTGAGTAGCCCTTTCTGTCCTGTCCTCTGCAATGCCCAAGGCTGTTTATGGGATTCTTAAACTCTTCTCAGCAACTGCTTAGTGATGTGGGAAATAAAACTGCAGCAGCGCTCTCGTGGTTAAATGTGGCCGTCCGCCCCGAAGATGTGTGCTCTCCTCTGCTCTACCTCACAACGTCTGCCGCCCGTTACATTTTCCTCTAAAATATTAGAAGTGTAAGTGTGCACAAATTCCCCTGCAATCCATCTCAAGACGTGGTGAGTCTGGGGACGCAGCGTGAGGCTGCCGGCAATTAAACACCCGGCGAGGATTTATGGGTGCAGCGCTCCCTCCCGCCGGGGCGCTGCGTGCCGGGGGGCACGGAGGGATGATCCAAGGGGCAGGAGAGCCGGGACCTGGATAATTCAGCATTGTCCTCATGTCAATAGGCTTGTTCTGGGGGGACATCAGTCTCCTGTTACTGGAGAAAAGCTGGAAGCTGGGGCAGAATAAACACGGCGAGGTGAAAGGCGGCCCTTGTTTATGTGTTTGTCTTCACTGAGATGGTTTGGGGACAGGAGAGAAGTTGCTGAGGATCGTTAGAGGCTGTTTTGATTTGGGGTTTGCCTGAATGCGGAATAACCCCGCCTGCTTTGAAGCGTGGTGCCTGGGAGCAGGGCACCTGCGGGTGTCGGGTCCCCGGTGTCCCCTGCGGTGGTGACATCCCCAAGGCGAGGAGGGAGCCCAGGCTGCTCCGTCTCCTGCCCCGCTGCCTCCCGGCGTGCGCACGGAGCAATCCACAGCGACAGCTCTGGCAGGAACGCCGCGACCATTGGGCAAAAGGCCTGCGAAGAATTGGCCTTTTCAATTAAATTTCGTAGCTTCTGCCCGGGACGGGTTGACTCGCAGCCTGGAGCAGCCTGATGTGACTTGGAGGAGCGTTGTCCCGCCCTTCCCTATCCGGGGGAGCTGCAGAACCTTTTCCCCTGTCGAGCCCAGGATCTCTAGAGGTGTCCTGCCTTCTCCCCCACCCCTCGCCACCCTCTCTGGCTGTGACATGTGCCCAGACCTGTTACAGAGGGAAGTAGCTCCAGGCGTTATTCTCACCAAGTGGGGTGAGATTCTGTCTGAAATCATTTCATCCTTCCCCAGAGACTTGGCGTGAATTTTATCTAATCGCCATGGCAACAGATAAAAAAAGGTGTGAGCACATCTCCTTTTGCTGTGATAATTCAGATTTATATATTCAGATCAGATTGGAGTTAGAGATTTTAAAAGGAGCAGATGCAGCAGAAGGTGTGACTGCAAATAATGTGGCGAGAACGTTTGATGATCCTGCCCTTTAAGAGGGGAGAGCGCTTTCCCGCAGGTTTTTTTGGAATATAATTATTCCATCAAATCCACTTTAACAAGGACTCATTATAGCCCTGATAATGCAGAGTCACGTTGGAGACAATCTCGCACACGCATGCACACACACCCCCGCCCCCCCCGAAAGAAGGGACTACAACAAGTAAATAAAAGGGCTGTGAGCAGGGAGGTGTGCGAGCGCCTGTGGCTGCCGCTGGGATGCGGCACGGGCCAGGCTGGGCTCTGGCTGCCCCAGCCCATGCCGCTGGGCGCTTCCTGGTTGCCACGGGCTGCTGGTTGCCCGGCCACACTGTGGTGGCCCTCGCGCAGCTGGGGAGGTGCTTGCAGAGAGCCCCTTGGGTGGATGAGTCCCTTGGACCCGAGCGCTTGCGATGAAAGGTCGGGGAGCGGTGGGTTTCCGGGGGCCCCTTTCCCAGGTGCAGCTTTGGCCGCTCTCCCCCGGTGCAAGAAGCCAGATTTCACAGGCTCCCGACCTGGTCGCCCACGTGGCACATCTCAAAGGAAGAATTGCCTGAAGCTGAGCTCGGGCCACCCTGAACCGAAGCTGTTTGCTGGGCGGTTGCAGCTTCTGTGGGATTGGAATGCGTTGTCTACGATGAGAGCAAGGAAAGCCTTTGGCTGTGTTCTCTGCAGGGTGGAGAAGGGATGTGGAGGGTTTTGGAGAAGGAAATGTGCTGTTGGTCTAGCGGTTGGCATCCCGGTCCCCTGTGGTGTCCTTGCCCCTGCTCCAAGCCCTGCGGGATGATAGAGCATGAGCCAAACACAGCGCAACAAGGTCCAAGGCATGAAGCACAGAGGAGCAGCCATTCTTGGAGCTGCCATCTCTTTGGGTACCTGCTCGCGTCAGTCTTTGGCCACCCCGAGGTGTTACACTGGAGAGCAGGAGGAGGAAGAGGTGTCTGGAGGAACGCTGTGTGAGAGGCAGCCAGCAGGATGGGTGCTGTGTGGACTCCCCCCAGTCCCAGGGTGACTCTGCGCCGAGTTAGATTTTGTTCGAGTTTTGCTCCGTTCTGCAAATTGCAATTTGGCAAGGAAGTTGGGAAGAAGAGCAAAGTCCTCTGGAGCACGCCGCTGGTGGCGTGCAGGGAAGGGAGCGAGCTGGGCAGGAGGGGTTCGGAGGTGGCGATTAACCTCCCGAGGTGGCACGTGTTTTCTACCTGATGAGCCGTTGGGGCTTGCCTGGAGGAGCGCGGGGACCCTTGGACCGTGCGCTGAGTATCCTTGCGAGAGTCCTCTCTGCCAAAAATCAGCTCTCAGAAAAGGTTGCGGGCCCCAGCTAGCAGCCAGGCTGAGCTGTGCAATGAAACCTGGTGCTGCGCCGGCCTCCTGCCCCTCGCTGAACCTGCTGCCGCTCCTTCCTGCCTGCGGAACTGAGCTCGGAGAATACAGGTCCTTGCTGAATTATGAAGGTTATGGTCTTGCCCCCCTGGTCAGAAGGCATTTGCTAAATTGTAATGCTTTTGTGCATTCTGAAGACCTTCCTGCTGAAGGAGACATGAAATACTCCAGTGTATGAGCCTCTGTCAGGTAGTGGAGCAGCTCAAGGTAGCGCTGTGATCTCTGCTCGGTGTGCCAGGCATGCTGGGCACGGGGGCTGCAGCCCATGTCAGCCATGGGCCACCTTGTCTAAGGGGTCCTCATGAGCCACCCCTCTGCCTGGAGCCCTCTGCGAGGCTGCTACCTGCTCAATGGGCTTTGAAAGCACCAAAAGCCCTCTGAAAATGCCCAAGCCAGCTCCGAGAAATGTTGTTTGGAGGGAGAGGGTTTGCTGGAGGTGTTTCAAGGCCAGGCTGGATGGGGCTTGGAGCAGCCTGGGCTGGTGGGAGGTGTCCCTGCCCATGGCAGGGGGTTGGACCCGGATGGTCTTTAAGGTCCCTTCCAACCCCAAACCACCAGCTCTTTGCTGGCATGTTTGGGTTCTCCACCCTGTCCCAATCTTTTTGCTTTTATACCTCCCTTTTAATGGAGTAAAGATGGTGCTGGCTCCAGTCCTGGTACCCCAAAGGTCTCTGCAGGGAGCTGCGCCTACCAAGGCAGCACGGCAGTAACTCCTACAGCAAAGCCAAGTGGTGTGAAAACTGTGCAGGTCCAAACTTCTCTTCAAACCACGTGTTTTTATGGGCTGGAGCCACCTGGCCCGGGGGCCTTGTGCTGGGCTGCAGAGGGAGAGGGACCAGTGCCGCCTGTAGTGGAGCTGGAGCTGTTGCCGCTTCATGCGCTGTTGCCCATGTGTCCCCCAGGGAGGCTCACACATGTATGGCCAGCTTGTCCGGAGTGGCCAGGAGCCGGGCCGGGGCGCTTGCCCATGGGGAGGGCGATGATGGTCGTGTGGGTGTGCGTCTTCCTCCCCCCTCCTCCCAGCGCATACACAGATGCAGAAACAATCACGGTCATTATTCCTACCATGGTGACAGTGACAGTGGCAGAGATGCCAGCTTCCTCACACAGACGGCTTTATTTCATCTCCTCTGGTTTTCAAAGCCTCTTTCATTTTGTATGAGGAGACAGATGTGAAGGGCTGCAGGCTGATAAATTCTGCTGTCTTATGAAAAGAGAGGGTGGGTTTTTGTTGTGGTTGCTGCTTCTCTTCCTCCCGCCCCAGCCCCCTCCCGCCAGCGCAGCGGCAGCCTTTTTCTGTGGAGGATGCTCCTGGTGTGGGACACTGTCCCGCGGTCACCTCCCTGGGGCAGGGAGGGCTCTGGGTGAAATTCCCGGGGCCGGGCTGGGCTTTGGGTGTAGATGCTGGGGCTGTGGTGGCGGGCAGCTGGTTAGGAGAAAACCAGCGGGGTGGTGCAGATGCCTCCCTGAAACGCATCCGCAGTGCCTGGCGCTCAGGGCTGCGCCGGAGACGGCACGTTGTCCGGGGAGGAGCCGCTCTCAGCTGGCGGAGCAAAGGCTGAGCCTTCGCCCGGGCTTACAACCAAAACCCTCTTCCCTCTTGCAACTCCGCGGAGGCAGCGGGCTTGCGGCGGTGGTGGTCCGTGCCAGTGGAAAGCATCCACCGGGATGGGGCACGGAGAACGATGCAGGCTGGGTCCCAGCGCGGGGGGCCTGCCCTGGTGTGGAGAACCCGGCCCCACGGACCCGCTCGGCGTGGTCCCCCCCCAGCTCCCCTTCCTCCGCTCCTGCTCTGCTGACGATAGTTCTGGTTTAAAAATAAATTGCTCCATCTTTAATTGCGGTTTAAATAACTGCTTCATTTTTATTTAAATGTGGCTCTGCGAGGCTTGGAGAACAATTAGGAGAAAATACAGGGCATTGCTCTGGTGCATGTGTTCAAGCATATAATTAATTTTTTTTATTATACTGATGTTTGCCGAATCTGGAAAAAGATCTTATTGTTCCTCTTGATTTAGTCACGCACAAGATCTACAAATACACCAGCCATTTCAGGACTCCATTTCCCAAGCCGTGGTGCTGCCACGCTGAAGGAGGGCTCCGCGCATCCCTCGCCTTTGCCCTTTGGGCCGGGACAGACGCACACCAAACCGTGGGCTGTGCAGGGACAAAGAGGGCTGGGCTGCTGTCTCCTGCCCCAGGACCCGCTGCAGGGGCTCTGTGCTGCTCGAGCACCGAGCTGGGGGTGCTGGATGTGTCCTTGGCCCCTTCTCAAGGCTTTTGGTAGCCCCGGGTGCTGGGGGTGTCTACAGCAGACCTGAGGGTCTGCGCTCGGCTGGGGGCTCGCTGGGGCGAGAGTTGGTGCTTTTTTGTTGATGAATGGTATTAAAAGGCTAATAAATGACTTGGGTACGCGGGGTGAAATCTCTGAAAGGCTCTAAATGACCCAGGGAGCTCTTTCACAAGTGAGCTAGCCATTCAGGAGCGTAAATCTCATTCAGAGTCGATAGGGATTAGGTTCCTAAGTGCCCAACATAGCTAAAGTGCTTCTGAAAACGTTGCTTGTTAGAGGGTTGTGGAGGAAGCTGCATGTGGTCTGGCGGGCTATAAGCTTATCAGTCAAAGGTGCTTTACTTGGTGACAGAAGCCACTTGTGGTAAACAAGCTGCTGGCCCTTTGGACTCCTGACAATCTTTTAACCATTTATTAAAGCGGCTACGAACTCTTCTTGGAAATGAAATCTTAATAGCAAGCGTGGCAGAGATTTTTCACAGATGGCAGCACTGCCAAAAGCAGGCGTTCAAGAAAACATTCATCAAAAACATTCATTTCTTTCAAAAAGAAATTGACGTTTATAGCGTAGACAAATTTGGGACTCATTTGCTTCGCCTTTCAGTTTCTGAATTTTTAGAGGTCACATTTTTCTGCACCTTCGAGGGCTAGAAACTAGTGTTATTTTTAACTGGAAACTGAGATTCCCAGATAACCGTAGGACAAACGAGGTGTGCGAAAAGGCTGTGTACGGCAGGACCCCGTGCACGGCTTGTGGGGGCAGAGAGCTCCCGGGGTCTCCAGCTCTGCCCAGACTCCTGTCCTCCTGCTTTACACCCGTCTGCCCAGCACGGGCTCCATCCCACCATCCGCGGCACTGAGCAGGGTCTGCCCATGGGGCTGGCCTCTGCCAAAAGCCATTTCTGCCCCAGGGACCGCAGTGGTGGCGTGGGGACCATCCCTGGGGTGGCGATGGGTGCCGAGCTGGGCTCTCCTGGTGGGGTGCAGGGTGCTGTGGGTCACTGCAGCTCTCCCGGTGATGGCAGGGTCCGTGAGGATGCTGTAGCCCGCGGCTGCTCCGGAGAGCAGCCCTGGACCACGTTCCACCCTCCCCGGCTGTTCGTCGAGGCCAGGAAGGACGAGTGTGCCCTCCCGCCTTAAAAAAGGCAGAAATTCCCTTCAGAGGGAGCAATTCATTCGCAGCTCATCTCCATTTCATCTGAAGGCTGCACCACGCTGGGTTTCAGCCTTGTTATGTTTTCTCTTGAGCAATACCTTTTATTTCTGCAGTGTTTAATATTCCTTTCCAGAGCCTCCCTTGCCTGTTCTGGATCTTTCCACCGAAAGCAGCTTCGAAACTATAAATTGTCATGGCCAAGCTCTACCTGTTGTGTGCATGTCCCTGCCTGTTTGGATGCTGTTGCCGCTCCTCATCCTCTCCCTGCGCCCGCTTTCCCCCCCCTGCCTGGCATCCCCAGTGATCACAGGCAGAACTCAGCTCCACCGGCAGCTTGGGCTCGCAGAGAAGGCGCTTCTCTTGCCCAAGGCACCCCCAGCTGGCCACGGGCTCCCCAAGCTGGAGCTTGCTTGTCGTGTGTCATTTAACGTCCCCTTGACTCCTGCCTCTTGCCTTTCGTGTGCAGTGCTGTACTACAAACTTCATGGTGTCGTATGCTCGACGGGTGCTCCCAGTTGTAGCACGTGGTTGAATGCTGCGGTTTCACGGCTGCTTCCCAAGCACGTAGGAGCGTTAACGTTCCTACACCTCGTTTTCCATGCTTGTACATACCCCAGTACAAGCGCTGCACAAAGATGTTAGCAAGAAGCTGGGCTGGTGGCTGGGGGGGACTGGAAGGGGGCGGTTGTCACCCCCGAGGCAGTCAGGCACAGTCCCTGCTCGCCGTCCCGTGCCCTGGGGTGAGGGATAGTGATAGCCCAAGTGGCGGTGGCCCAGCCTGGCGCTGCCCCCGCCGCCGGTCAGGGTGCGAGACGCACGGTCTCACACGGCTCCTTCCAGGGAGATTATCGCCGGCTGCTCCAGGTGAAGTCTCTCTGCCTCTTGGCCTGCTTCCACCTACTCAGCGCTGCTCCCCGAGCGCGGCTGTTGTATAATCTGTCAGGCGTCCTGGCACGTCCCATTGTTTAAACAAGAGCTATGGCTATTGCATACAATATATGTACAACACGCGCCTGACGGTGTCAAGAATTAACTTCATAATCATCTCCGTGATCTTTCTTGGCAGAGCTCTGGCATAACCTGTCGTGTCTTATCTAGCGGTTGCGTGTGAGTTATAGTTATCTCTGTCCTGACGCTCCGGATAAGATCGATGGCTGGCAGGGTTTTACAGGGCCGGTGTCAGGATTCCTTCCTGCCACCCGGCAATGCCTGGAGCAGCCGCTCGGCTCCTCTGGACACTGAGGGCACTGGCTCCAGTTTGCAGCTCTGCCTGAGAGTTGGTGGGGGATCTCCTGCCTGCAGGCTGCGGAAGGGAAGGAGCCAAAGTGCGTGGGCCAGGGGTGGGTTTGCCTCTCTGTGTCGGCTCTCCGGCCGCCCCGGGGCAGGATGAAGTCAGATCTCTATGCACAGAGGGAGCTGCTCGCAGGGCACAGGCTTGGGAGCCTTCAGCAGCTCCTCTGAGTGTCGTTCCTGCACAGGGGCAAGGGGGCTGGGGGTCCCTCTGGAGTGGCTCCTACACCCTGCTTTGGGTGTTTCAGCAGGAGCTTGGGCAGCCCTTTCCGCGTCCGTGTGCTCTCTCATTGAGCATTACTTCTGTACCGCGGGCACTGGGGATCTGATAGTCTCGTTTCCAGAAGCTGTTAGAAAGGCACGTGCATTTCTCTTTCCTGCAGGGAAGAGCCCTTTGGAGATTATATTTTTGTTCTAGCTGAGACCAGATTTAACCAAATGCCAGTCTCTGCCATGTTGGCAAGAGCATCTTGCAATGCCAGCGTCCGGTGAAACGTGAATGGCTGAATTTCTTCTTTATTTATACATATGTACACAATGTATGAAACAAAGAAGCTAAAAATGATGAATTGCAGCTAATGCTGCTGCGTGATGGAGATAAGACTGTAATTATTTGTTTGGGCAGCTTAAATCAACACCAAAAGCCTGATGGAAGACAAAGAGATAATTTAAATCTCTCTGTGCGGGTCTCCTGGGCTGTGTGACCAAGCGTGAACTTATATCGGAGGCTTGTATGACTTTTGCATTCGTGCATGGTTAAAGCAGGTCATTTTGTTGTCCCGCTTCACGAGCTGCCCTCGGAGCGTGCCTGGGCCCCGGTTTGGGGACAGATGCTCTTTTTAACTACTTTCTGGCAGGGTTTAGCACCCCTGCGCTGCCTCGATCTTGGAGATTTGCTGTTACTGACGTTGGTATTTGTGCTGCAGATGGGGCTGCAGCCCCTGCACGTCCTGCCTGCCCCGCTGGGCTGCGTCTGCCCCCCAAGCCCGTCCCGTCTCGTTAGGAGAGAAGAGGAGTGTGTTGAGCTGGAGCTGCCTCCGCTCCGGAGGCACCTGAACCCGTGGCAGAGGCTGTAAATTTTTTACGTTCATTATGTTTGTTTCGCTTCAGTTTAATTAACTGATCAATGGAAGCCTATCGAGCTCTGACCTCCCTTGCAGGCAGCGTAAATCAGCTGCCGCCGCCGGTGGAGCGGGGCTTGGGCACGATCCTGGCTCTCGGGGCTGGAAGGGCCCGGGGCGAGTGGCAGAGCCCCCAGGGGGGCAGCACGGTCCCGGCCCTGGCGTGGGTTTCCCTCTGTCTCTTGTACTTGCTCTCTGCATCGCTGCCTGCGAGTGTTTAAAGCCTCTTTGCCCGCGCTGTGGGGTAGGAGCAGCTTCCACATTTTGCAGGGAATCCTTCGCTCCCACCTTCTCGCCTCTCCTTGTTCTTCATCTCTGCCCGGGGGGGTCTCTGCCCCTTCTGCCCCTCGGCAATTGCGTCTGGAAGCCATTGGTTTCGTGTCGGCCCTGTAAACACGTAATTTCCTTGGAAGGGAGATTCGGAAGCCCCTATCGCACTTCCCAAATCTTGCGTCTCTAGATTTCCCATGCTTGTATCTAGCTCGCTTTTCCCTCCCCACACCTTTTCTTTTTTAAAACATCCCCCAGATAGCATCTCTGCTCTGCTCGGCTCAGCTGTCACCTCTCTGGAGGTTATCTCTCTCGGTCTCCAGTTGAAAAGCGAGAGGTGTGTGGACCGGCAGACGCGTGCTCTGTAATTAGACCTCCTGAACTGGGATGGAGGGATGCACCCGTACAGATACCGGGGCTCTCCTGGGTCACTCCGCTGCTGGGTACCAGGATGCGCTGCTGCCGTCTCCTCCTGGGAACCTTCTGTGCCTTCAGCGAGGTCTGCTGGAGACCGTGCCGTGAACAGGCTCCCAGGTCGTGAGAGCTGTGGTATCAGCTGCTCCACTTGCAGGTGCTGGGATGGTGAGGCCACACCTGGAGTGTTGTGTCCAGTTTGGGGCACCCCAGCACGAGAGAGACATCGAGGGGCTGGAGAGAGTGCAGGGGAGGGCAACGGAGCTGGGGAAGGGCCTGGAGAATAAACCTTGTGAAGAGCAATGGAGGGAGCTGGGGCTGTTTGAGGAAGAGGAGGCTGAGGGGAGACCTCATCACTCTCTACAACTACTTGACGCTGTAGAGAGGCTGGTGCTGGTCTCTTCTCATGGGGAATTAGCGATAGAACAAGAGGGAATGGCTTCAAGCTGCAACAGGGTGCATTTAGACTGGACATCAGGAAAAAATTCTTCCCAGAAGGAGTGGTGAGACACTGGAATAGGCTGCCCAGGGAGGTGGTGGAGTCACCATCCCTGAATGTGTGTAAGAGTCGTTTAGGTGTGGTGTCGGGGGATACGGTGTAGCGGAGAACTTTGTGGAGTGGGGTTAATGGTTGGACTTGATGATCCCAAGGGCCTTTTCCAACCTGAACGATTCTAGGATTCTATGCTGAACTCGCCCCCGAGGAGCAGCGGGGAGGGGGCTCCTGCCCTGTGCTCTGGCCACCGGCGTGCTCGGGGGTGACTGTGCCCGCTGTCCCCAGGAGCCGTGCAGGGGCGACGAGGGCAGACACGTGTGTGTGCTGCGTTGGGGCTCCCTGTGGGAACGGCCTTCTACTATCTGGTTCCTTTGGCTTCAAACAGGGCCCCCAGAAAGCCAGCGTTTCACGTGTGGAGAGCGGGATGTGTCCCTGAGGTTGCAGCTGGAGCTCCGGGTTGCGTTTAATTATACTGAACATTTCAATTCTGTAATCTGTGTTTAAAGTCGGGCAAAACCTCTCTGGTTCCAGCGCTGATCCCTCCTGTCCGGAGTAGTGACAATTCCCTGGCAGGGCACCCGTGGGACTCTGGGCTGCTCCGCCACCCCCCTGCCAGCAGCAGCACCGCGGGGCACCCGCGGCCGGGAGCTGAGCCCCTTCGCACCACCCTCCCTCTGCCAGAGCCGTTTCGCCATTAGCCACCTCTCTCCTTTTTCAGACAAAACCTATTTTGCCGAAACCTGGAAAAAACTGAAGCGTGCCGTATTTGGGAGGTGTTTCTTTTAATCCCAGCTTGTACCGCAATACTTTTTCCCAAAGAAGAGTGTTTCAGGGAAGGGAGAAGCTGCCGAGGAGGGAGACTGGTGAATCGAAGGGTCAAATTGGAGGATCTGTGGTGGATGTGGTGGAGGAAAAGCTTTTGCGTCCTGCATTACCACAATGTATTTATATTTCAGTGTAAAGGGGAAAAATGCACATATTATTAAATGATGCACTTTTTTATCTTCTTTATGGCTTCTAATGCTATAGCTGGTTTTTTAAAACCACTAAAAGCATAAGCATTAAAGCAATTTTCCAGAGTAATATAGCAAGAGGTCTACAAAAGCTCTGCAACATTTGATAATAGTTGCCATCTTCAGCTGAAGATAATGATGTTAACAAATGTAATGGGAGTAATGAGTGGAGATTCAAAAAGCAGCTTTTGTTTAATTTTTTTGTAATGCAAATGAGTTTGGGAATAAAGAAGGAGAGCAGAAAATAATGAAAACTTCATCTGAAACGAGTCTTAATCCTTGCAGCCAACCGCCCGGGGCGGGTAGGAGGGAAGGCTGGGCTGAGTGTCTGAGCGGAGCGAGGCAGGGCTGTGACATTCGGCGGGGCTGGCGCAGGTGGGCAGGAGCAGAGGCAGTGGCACATGAGGCACCGCTCCCTTCTCGCCTGCGGATGCAGGGATGCAGGGGGGATGCAGGAGGCAGCAGCACGAGGCTATCGTCGCCTCTGGTCCTCCGGGCCGAAGGAGAAATCCCCATGCGGAGTTTCTGGGATCTCTCCCATCCCTGAAGAGCACAGCTCCTCACAGGCATGGGGCTGGGGCTGGCTGCTGTCTCCGGGCACCGTTGGCTTTGAAGCACTTTGGAGTGCCCTTTCTCTTGCTCCTGGGAGCCTGGGAATACTTTGCGCTTTGTGTTTCCGCAGCACCTTCCGCCTTAAACTGATGCCAGCCGAGTTCAACCTTATGACAGCCCAGCGACTCCCTCTCCCCATCAGAAGGAGCGAGTTTGCTTTATTTAGATTGACTCCCAGCCAAAGTGATAGGTATGAGGCTGGCAAATAAGCATCCTTGTGATGAGGACTGGCACTTATGCATGTGCAGAAGATTCAGGTCTGTCAGCTTGTGTCAGCTCGCCTTCTACGGAGTGTTTAATCTCCTAACCCTTGGCCAAGAAATGCATTAAGAGATCTGAGCAAGTAGGAGCTCAAGAACTGAGGGATGCTGCTGCCTGCCCCTTTCCTCTTAGTCTGCCCGTGAAGTGATGGGAAGAGGGCAAGCGTGAGTCAAACCGGGTATTGTGCCTGGAGGAGAGCTGTAGGCAGCGGAGCTGGGAACCGGGAGGAGCGGGAGGCACCGAGTAACGCCTCTTCTTCCTCAACAGCATCTCCTGAAGGAGCATAGCGCGGTGCCCGGCAGATCTCCCTTGGGCTGGGCCTGTGGAAGTGCAGGGAGCGGTGGGCGCCCCTCGTGCCGGCGTGAACTCGAGGCCGTGCAGTTGCACCGCAGCCCGAGCTGGCTCGCGCTGTCAGCGAGCAGATGGCGGTCACGGCTGCGTGGATGTCCTTGGGCACAAAAAGCAGTGTCCCCAGCCTTGGGGGGGCAGGGGGGATCGCGTCTGTCCCCTTTCAGTGCCCGGACTGCCGCAGCTGCGCGGGTGGGACCTGATCCCATGGGCATCGCGCCGCCGCTCGGAGAAGGCAGAGAGATCAGACAGATTTGGGCGGCTGCGGGGCTCCTTTCCTCCCCGGGGCCAGGGCCGCCTTTGCCAGGGTGGCCTCCGCAGCATCGTCTCTCCCTGCGGGCTGGCCGTGGAGCTGGAGGGCAGGAGCGAGAGCAGGCAGGCGTGCTCTGGGCGGCAGCACCCTCCTGGGGCAGCAAGGCAGCGGTGTGGGGAAAGGAGAGCAATGCTCCTGGCTTTTTGGCTCTCGGAGGCAGCGATGCTCCACTCGTGAGCGCTGGCTGGGTTGCAGCGAGGATGGAGCAATGTGGCTCCAGGCCGAATGCGACATCTTGAGGGGACAGGCCATGCTATAAACTGAAAGGACTTCGTGTTCTCCTCGTCTTCCCTTTTTTTTTTTTTTGGAAGGGTGAAGATGTGAGTTATCGCATCTGGCTTTGCAATTTACAGCTTTTAATTAATCTGAAGTTTCAACATAGATTTTTATGATAGGCAGAGGCATCTCTGCAAGCTGGGGAGGAACCTTAACGATGATCCACGATGAATCTGCAGGATGAAGTATCAGTGCAATAAACAAGGCTGTATAAAATGGAAATGCAAAATAAAAAAATGCCCAAGATGTCCAAGCAATGATCTACAGGTGAGACGTCTTCTTGGAGCCCTTCCCTGTTGCAACACGAGTGGTCCCTACTTGCGGGCATTTGTCAGCTGCCCATCAGTGCGCTACCTGGGCTAACACAAGAGCCGTCTCTTTAACAATTTTTTGGGTTTGCCGCAGTCGCAGCAACACTGTTCTTTGTTCCAGCTTCTAGCGATGATGGAAAGGGAGTCAATGGCACCTTAGCCACCTTTGTGTGGTGGGTACTCGATCCCTCACCAGAGGACAGCTGGGCCAAGGGAAGGAGAGCTCTGTTGGGTAAGGGTGGCCGGTCTGGGACCTGGGTTAGGACACGGTGTGCTGGGTGTGCTCTCCTTCCCCCCGTCTCCGTTGCTGCCCACAGGCAGGGGCAAGTGGGGCTGGGGGGTGCGAGGCGAGCCCCATCCTGGCGGTGCAGGTGTGAGAGCATCCCTTGCCTTTTGGGCCAGTCATCTTCTCCCCATCGAGGTGTATGTGGCTGCGGTACTTTGCTGCTTACTCTTGGCGTGCAGGGTCAGAATCACGCTCGTTCTCTGAATTCCAACACGGTAATTTGTCTTTGCTGTATAACAGGGCTGGTTTAGTCCCTCCAGAGGGTTGTTTGTGGTTAGTACATAAACCAGCGCTACCGAGCTCCTCATTATTTGGTCTACCCTTCCTCGCTGACCTCTGTCTCGGAGCCGTGCGGATGTGCCGGTGGGAGCGGGGAGCTGGGCACCGCTCCACCTGCTGCTGGGGTCTCGCCCCGGCTGCCCCAGCCCCCGGCGGCTGCTGCCGCTGCTTTATGGGGCTCCCCGTGCCGCTGTGAAGGTTGACCGAGCTGGAAATGGCTTAATTTGCCCAGCGGCGGTCGCAAGCACATTAGAAATGTGCTGATGTCTACCTTGTTTGTTTATGAGCGCAGACCCTAATTACCGGGCTCGGTGGCCCCGGCGCCGTGCAGCTCTCGTGCTGGTGGGCTCCTCGTGCTGGTGGCACCCGGCTGTCCCCCGGGGATGGTGCCTGGGGATCCCTCCAGCCCTCTCGAGGGTGGTCGCAGCACGAGGAGCCACCGCACTGTGGGTGCCCCTCTCCATGGGTCCAGCGAGCCGTAGGTGCCCGCCGGGGTGCTGAGAGGTGGAAATGAAGTGGTGAGATTAGGGAAACGCTTTGGCCAGAAGGCTGAAAGCTGGGCTTGCGTCTCTCCCTGTTCTTCTTTCTGCAGCTTTCAGAGTGGTGCATTATCCTCTGTTTTCCTCCTTCAGCCACCTAAACTCTGGGAAATTGCAATAATGAAGGGTAATGATACAGTGTGGGGCGCAGGCTTCCATTTCAAGTCTTTTAAAGTTGTATAAACAGAAGCAGGAAACATTTATTTACAAATATTTTCTTGTAAAAAAGAGAGGCGAGGAGAGCAAGCTCCTTTTATCTCTGTGAGACTCATCCTTTCATTCCGTGAGCCTTCCTCCCTGCCACCCCTGGGCCGGCGGGTGCGTGCCAGGCTGAATCCCTCGGGAGCGGGAAGGCGGCGGGAGGGGGGGATGCCCCCAGCCCCGGCTGCCCTAAGGGCATGGGGTGGCTTCTCCTGCTGACCCTGAACCGCACAGCCCGGCCCCGGTGTCAGTGGACCTGCTGTGGGCAGTGCAGGTCCCTCCTCGCCCCCGGCGCCTCCGCGGGAGCGTGGGTCCTTGTGGCGTGAAAATCTCGTTTGAAACGCGGGCGAGGGGCAAGCCGGGAATTTGCTTTTAACATCAATATTCAGAAATAGCGCGTGTGAATAATTGATGGTCCCGTGAGCTGGGGCCTGGCCGTCTGTCACAGCAAAGCAGAGGTGACGGAGTGACAGGCTGGGGTGGGGGGAGACTCCCGTCCCTGCCGGGAGCACCGCCGGAGAGCGGCGTGTACAGGGTGGGCTCTTGCCCGCGTCTCAGCAAAGGCTGCTGGGCTGCCTTCGGCTGCTGCCGGCATCCCGGGAGCCCGGCGTGGGGCAGAGCTCTCGGGCAGGGCTGCCCCGCGCTCCAGCGTGGGCCGCGGGGCTGCCAGCAGCTCCTCCAGCTGCTCCCCGGGTCCTGCTGGGCTGCGGTGGCCGAGCCGCCAATTGGGACGTTTTAGGTGAAAAATAATCTGTCAGCAGGATTTGCCTGACCTTAAATTAGCTCTCACAAGGAGAGCTTAACCCGCGTTGCTCCCTCCTGGCGTCAACGTCTCCTCCCTCCCCAAGTCAGCCCAGCCATGTGCGTACGTTCCCCTCTCTTTTTTAACATCTATTTTTATTCCTTCTTTTGGGCATCCTTTGTCTTTACAGTGATTCCGCAGGGTCAGTTTTGTTCCGAGCAGGCGGAAGCTGCCATGTTTTCTGTGAAACACTGGCAATTAGAGCAGAATAGCTGTCTCCCTAACGATAACGTACGGCGCAATATCGCGGCAGTGCTCGCCGCGGCACAAGTTGGGGGGCTGCAGGACTTGGGCTGGGGCGGGCTGGACTCCTGTGGGGGTTTTATTCCTCCTGTCCCTCGATGGCCCCAGGGCAGGCGGTGTGGCACGGCACAGCCCGGCTCTGCCTTGCCCTTTGCAGCAGCTCTGGGGCCGTGCGTGGCCGTGGGGCATCGGTTCTGCCTCGCTGAGCCGGGGTGGATGCGGAGTGCGGTTCGGTTCCAGTCCCGTTTCTGGCCGAAGGTGCTCGGCGGTGCCTGCAGCCGCGCCGCCGCTGCTGGCAGGAGCCTCTGCCGCTTGCAGAGAGCGAGCAGTCATGCTGGGACACGCGGTGCCACGGTCCGTGGAGACGGTGGCAGCTGGGATGGACCGGCTCTCCCGCAGCTGGCATCGCTGGAGCCGATCCAGCCCGTGCCATGCTGTGCCGCTGGTGTGGGTGGTTCGCCCGAGCCAGGCTGCTGTCACCCGCCGGTGGGACAGGCAGGTCGCTCCGTGGGGCTCAGCCTCCTGCCAGCCTTGGGACGCAGCAAAGCCTCGCAGTTACCCCTTCAAAGCCTCTGGCGCTGACTGCACGAAGCAGGGGGAGGAAAAAGAAAAGAGCTCCCCCAGCAAAAACTGCAAAGGAGAAGCGAGCGCTGGAGCCTTTATTGCAGGAAGCCTGAATGGGAGGGAGGAGCAGGGTTTGAGCTCCCTGCCGCTCGCTCTGAGCTGCTCTACAAAGCAGCCTCCCAGCTTGGCGAGCGAGATACAGCGAGAGGTTTTAAAGTTGTGACCTTAGCAAATGTATTAGACGGGAGAAAAGAGCTTTTTTTTCCTTTCCCCCGTTATGGTGTCAGTGTAGCCGTGGCTTTTAAACCACATTACACAGGCTTGTCATCCAAGATAAAATGTTATTAAGATAAAATGCTACACAGGGAACAGTAGGGGACTTCCCACCGCTGTATTTCAGCTCAGCCGTAGGATTGCGAGGCCGTGCTCTGTCGCTGGAGCCGTCGCCCGAAGCTGGGGCAGCTGGAGCCCGTGCTGCCGTGGGTCCCCGCGCGCCGCAGTGGGGCAGGAACGGGGATGCTGTTGTCCCGCGGGGCGATGGGTGCGGGGAGGTGCTCCCCTGTGCGTGCCAGCACGCCTGAGCATCGCCTCCCCCTGTCGCCCGTGGGCAGGCTGGCCAGGCGCGGGGGGAGGCGAAGGCATCAGGGCGCGGGGCTGCGTGGAGCTGACAGCGAGCATGTGGGTGGCCAAGGGGGCTTCCTGGGGCCCCTCCTTCACGGGTCAGGGCACTCGACGGCTGCCTCCCTCTCCTTCGGTCCTTATTTGCCCCGCAGTCCCAGCTCCCGAGGCTGCCATCTTCCCTGCTCCCCTCCTGCCCGGTCCCACGCTGCGGCAGCCGGTGCCTTGTGTCCCTGTGCGGCTGTCCTGCCGCGGCTCGGGGTGCCGGCCACCACCCCGCAAAGGTGACTGGAGACGGGCACGGTGCACACACAGATGCTGAGCCAGCCCAGCATCGCGCCACATGGCTACAGCTGGCCTGGAGCCCCTGCTTAGGGGTGCTGGAGCTTCTTTAGCTTAACTGACAGCCTGTCGATAATATTAATGTACTCCAGCCTCTGCTAATGTCCGTGCTAAGTCTCCTCCTGCCCTTTGCCGTCACTTTTCCGGCGCTGGACGTTTGTGCGGTGCCGCTGTGACATTAATCTGCTGAGCTTTGCTCGCGGGCGGCATTTGAATTTGGGAGAGCTTTCCAGACCCATCTGCCAGCAACAAATACTTTTAGGTGAATCCTTCAAAATGACTTGAAAAAAGGAGCCCCGCTCCTCAGCAGCAGCAAAAGGAGAGGGCAGGAGGCGTCTCGCCTCGGCTCTGGTGAGTCTGGAGCGAAGGAGGGACCCCGAGGTACGCCTGTGATCTGCAAGCAAAGCGCAAAACACAACATGGAGAGGGAAGAGCAGCTTTGACCTGACGCCAAGGAAGAACAGAAAAAGGGAAGAAAGGGGGAAAAAGGCGAGCTGTAGTTACAAGGCTGGGTAATCCCTCAGTTGAGCCCGGCGAGGGCTGTAGCTGGAACATTAACTTGTCCTGGGCATGTTCAGCTTGTAACAGGGATGACTGTAAAAGCAATGCTGTTAGCTGCCTTATTAAAGGCTTGGGTCTAAGTCAATATGCACACGTCCCAGGTGGCTCAGCGCTGTGATTCGCAAAGCCTCGCAGTTCTTTGCCAGCACTTTTTGCTTGGAGGTTCCTCCGTGTCATTTAAACCCTCCCACCCCTTGGCTGCCCTGGCTTTTCGTCTCACGCATGGGGAGAGGACGGAGCCGTGGCTGGGCAGAGGCTGAGAAGCTGCCAGCTCTTGCCGTGGGGATCACCCCAAACCCAAGGGCCAACGCTGCCTGGTCGCCGGGTCTTGGGCAGTGCTGGAGGTGGCAGTGCTGGTGTCACTGCTGGTGACAGCTTCCCTACGGTGCCAGCGTCGTTCCCAGCATCTCTCCCTCCTGCTCCACCCGGGTGTGTGAAACGGGGCTGGGACCTGTGGTCCCAACCCCTGGGCTGCGCTGCCCGTTGGATTGCAGAGCCCGCCTGATGGAGCCATAACCAGATCCTACAACCTTTGGTCACCGCGCGATTTAGGAAGCCGCCCGAGCGCGTGTGATTGCATGTGTAAGGCTGGATGTCTGATTCGCATCTGCTGTCTCCGCTCTGGTGAGCAAATATTTGCAGGCAGGAGCAGATAATCCCTGCTGATACAGGTATTTACCCACCCCGTTCAGCTTCTTTCTGCCTCCCTGCCTGCCAGGCGGAGCGAGGGCCTGCGTGTTACCTGCCCTCCCTGCCCGCCGCGGAGGTCCCCGCTGTGGGGAGAGCAGGCTCAGCCCCAGACTGGGAATCTCCATACAGCCCCCCACCGGGGCTTTCACCCTCTGGGTGATTTCCACGCTTTTCTTCTGCTCTCCTATCCTTTTCCATCCCCGGTCCTCCGCGTGGTGCCCTGCGATGCCGGTGTGTGCTGCTGGAGCCGGCTCTGGTGCTTCGTTCCGCGCTGTGCTCCAGTGTCTCCTCCCCGCTGGGTGGGAGGGTTATGGAGTTATTGTCCCCTCGGGGGAAGAGCCCCCGATGTGGTCTCACCCGGGGCTGGGCGCTGGGGCATTTTGTGTGGCACGGGAGGTGAAGCTGTGTTTGTTTTAGCGAGAGCAAAAGGGTTTGTGGGGATTTGGAAAAAGCCCATATCGCAGAGTGGCGAGGGTTTCCCTGGGCTTCGGCTTTTCTGAGCACGTAGCCAGCCTGCCCGGGGCTGCCCAGAGGACTGGGATGCCGCTTCCGTCCATCCCATGCCCTGGGACTCAGCGCTGGGGTCTGAAGGGGACAAATGAGGACTGTGGTGGGAAAAGCTGCCCCATTAATACGCTGAGCCCTAACGATGCAGTCGGCGCTAGGCGTGCCCTTCTCCTGAGCAACGGGATTTGGGGTTAACCCAGAGATGTCCCTTAAAGCTAGTGAAAAGGTGTATTGTCCTTATCTGTGCGATCCCTCGGTTTGCCCCGGAGCCTGGTGTCCGAGCGGGTGTGGAAGCCCGGCAAGCGGAGAGCCCCACGCCCCGGTGCCGGGGCGGTGGAAGAGCTTTGGGAAGGGAGGGCTGGTGGCGGGGCAGCTGGGGCGGATGCAGCCTAATGGCTCTTAGGAGCTGATTGCACACACGCACAGCTGGTGCCGGGGAGCTGAACAATAAAGTAGCCACTCCGGACTGATTGGGCTAATCCGTGCTGCAGACCAGGGCCTGTTTTCATTAGTTTTCCCCGATCAAATTAGATTGCCAGACGACAGATCCTATTAAAGGAGGGGAGACCTCCAGCGCGGCGTGTCCTGCTGGTCCTGGGATGCCGGCCATTGCCGGCTCCCGGAAGGAGGAGGAGGAGGATGGTGCAGCTCATGGACGTGAGGATGCCTTTGCCCTTGTCCCGGGAGCAGAGCAGGGACTGTCCCTCAGGGCAGATGGCTGCGACCCTGCCTGGCACCGGAGCAGAGCCCCGTGTCCTTGAGGGGAGGGAGCTGCTGCCTCTCGCAGGTGCATCATTCCCCGCGTCCCTCGCACAAAGCATCCTCCCCGCGCCCGCACCGAGCTGGCTGCTGGCCTGTATTAATTTAATTTCATTTTTAACTCTCCCTCCTCACACGCGGGGCGGCCCCAGCTGCGAGCTTTGGCACGAGGCTTGCGTGTTGTGTGCTCCGAATAGCAGATTACGCCGTCCTTAATCCGGCTGCGCGTCCGGGGACCCAGCGCTGGGTTTTGGCTAAAGATACGCGTAATGGGATTTGGGCCTCCTCGACATATATTTACTAGCAGGGAGGACTGATCGGTCTATTGATGAACTGCTATTGATTAGCCTTATGCGGCTTTGAGACGGTCGGGCTTCGGTCTGCCTGTAATCCATCAGTAATTACTGGGTCCTGCCGTGGGATGGGATGCCGTGAAAAGATGTTTGTGGGGCTGGGGGCTGGGGCATAGTGTGGGGTGTGTGCCCGGCAGAGCAGAGCCGGGCTTTGCCCTCCGGTGGGGCTGTGGTCTGTGGGACAGGGTTGGGCTGTCACGGGTGAAAGGTCTCGGGTGCGAGGGACCCTCCTGTCCCTGAGAACCGACTGCAAGTCCTGGCCATACAAGTGTGGAGGGCCCGGGATCAGCTGGTTTTGGACATGAATTTCTGGAATCTGGTCCCTTCTGCTTTGAAACTGTCACTTCTTCCCAGTGCCAGGGGTGAAACTTGTTTTATGCAGCTGACGTTTCTTCTGTTGATGGAAGAAAGAGGCAGTGCCGGGGCAGGACAGAGTTCCCGGCAAGTATAATTAATAGTAATTTCACTGCCCTGCTTATTGATTCATTGTGGAGATACCTCATCCAGGCGGATTTCCACTATTTCATTCATAGTGTTACTTTGTCATCTCTGTGTGACAAAGCCAGGTCTGGTCTGGCTACGGGAATGTTTCCATCCGAGCCCCACAGGGCTCGGAGCTGGTGCCCCAGGGCACGGTGAGGTGGGGTGGCCCTGGCTGGTGGCCCCCGGAGCTGGGCTTTGCCCATGGTCTGGGTCGGTCCCACCTCGGGGCTGCCCATGGGGGCACGTGTCCAGCCCCAGTGCTCCGGTTGCTGCTGGGGGTTGGCGGCAGCGCCTGCTCCGGCTCACCGGCACGCCGGTGCTCTGGGTAGGTCCGTGTAGGAATAAATGTTTCAGTTGCGCTATAAATAATGGAGCGAGAAAAGATGTTGTATAAGTGGTGCTCTGGGTTTTGCCAGAAGGTATGTAGTTTGTTGTGGGGGTTTTTTGTTTTGTTGTGGGTTTTTTTGTGCTTGTGTTTTACCTACCCCCCCCCCCTTTTTTTTTTGCCGGAGTCCAACGCAGAAAGCTTCACGCAGGGAATTTGAGGGAAGGCAGTGGTGCTGCAAGGGAAGAAGGTGATTAAACTGTTGAAACTAAGTCAATCAATTCTTGTCCGTGCACTTTGCAGCGCTGCGAAGCCGGCGGTGATGCTTCCCCGTGGGCAGGAGCGGCCTTCCAGAGGCACGGGGGCCGTTCGGTTTGCCTTCTGACAAGCGGTTTTTCACATCGTCTGGAAAAGCCCAGTCAGGCCCCGCCGAGGGGAGCCGAGGGGAAGCCCAGGTGCCGAGGGCAGCCATCGCCTGCACTTCCTGGGCTCTCATCTCCTCCCGATGGGATGCATCTGGGGGAGGGAGGGGCAAAAGAGCCAAAATCCCAGCTGTTGGCCCATGGCCTGCCCTGTCATTCCGGAGCCTGCCCTGCTCCTTGCAGCTTGCTCTGCCCTCCTACTCCATTCCCTGCTTCATTCCCTGCATCCCCTGGACGAGGGCACAGGGCGCATCCTCAGCAAGTTCGCTGATGATACCAAACTGGGTGGGGTGGCTGCCACCCCCGGGGGCTGTGCTGCCGTCCAGCTGATACCCCTCTCTGCACGTCCTGGGATTTCTGCATTCCACCTGGACGCCGCTGCATCCTTGGTTTTGCTGGCCATCGAGTCCAGGTCAGCTTTTCCCACTGGTGGTGCTTGGGCTGTTTGAGGGCTCATGTGTGGCGGTGGAAAGGAGTTTGGCTGTGCAGGATGGTCCCTCCTGGGGCCCCGGGGAGCTCCGCAGGGTCTCCCCCGGGCACTTGGTCCCTGGGCGGGCACAGGGCGCAGGCTCCGCGGTGGGGTTGGATGCTGGGCACGGCAGCGGGCGCGAGGCAGGCTGGGGAACTCGTCAGCCGGCGACGGCCGCGGCCCCGGCTTCGCTCTGGCCTCCATCACTTCCTGTAGGAAATCACTTCACTTACCCAGATGCGAGTGTACAGACGCGCTGCCTGCGGGCTGCCCTCCTCTCCCCCACGAAGCCCCAGTCTCTTACGCAAATCGCTTTTCACGCTTCCTTAATTGAAACTGTCAGATGGGCTTTACCTTTTTTTNTTTTTTTTTTTTTTTTTTGCGGCGATACAGACATACTAATTCCACTATGGATATCCCGGCAGCTAGGAGAGATCAATAAAATGAGGTTGCATCTGTGACATATATATTACAGGAGCGGCACCAGCAATATTTCACCAGGAAAGCCGAGCCAAATACGTGCGTGCAGAGCCCCGTGGAGCACATTTGGCCACGTAAAAGACAAAGTTATTGACTGGCTTTAGTTTCAGTGGTCTGTGTGCACTGTTGCAGCTCGGGAAGGGGGTGAGGAGCAGCTCCCCCTGGTCCATCTTCATTTGTGTCCTCTGCACACCCCCTCCTGACCCCAGCCTGGGGTCCAGCTCGGGTTATTTTTTGGTGTGCTCGGTGTTCGTGGTGGTCTGGGCTTGGCCGTGCTGGGCACGTGGTGTGGCCAGTGCAGGTGGGCTGGGTGCTGGGGCCACAGTAGCCCAGGGCTGGGTGCCCTGGCTCCCGCCGCTTCCCACCCCCCGCTCGCCTCCCTCCAGAAATCCCCGCAGCGGGGATTTGCGCTTTGATTATTTTCAAATACCGGTTTGTGTAAAATTTGATTTGAGGAAACATTTTTCTCCCACATGCTGTAGGATTGAGGGCGTGTAATCCCTCCTAAATCGCCTGGACGAGGTTTGTATTGCAATGCCAGTATCAGAGCTAACAAAAGGGGATTAGACGGGAAAATTCTGCGTGAAAACCTGCCGCTCTTTGAGGGCTTTTAGTACAAAGAAGATAAGATAGGTAGAGCAGAGCCATTTTTAACCCAGTTTTTAATGCACTCAGTGCCTCTCCTTTCCAAGGCAAAGGCGAGGGGAGATGGCATCCCTTTTAACCCTTTCCCTTCCTCGGAGGCGTGGGCTGATGCTTTCCTGCAGGAGCAGCAGTGTGGGGTGAAGTGCTGGGCAGAAGAGGCTGCTGGGGGGATGCCCATGAAGGGTTTTTATTCCCTGGGGCCATTGCCAGCTCCGAGGCACGGCAGGCTCTGCGGCAGTGCTTTCGAAGGGGGTAACAGGGAAGGGGGGAGCCCCGTGGGAGCCCCCGCTCCCTGGGCTGCATCAGCGGCGGGGTGTTGAACTGCGGATGCTGACGCTGCAGCTCCCGGCCCCTTCGTGCCGCCAGCCCGGGGGGCAAAATGCCTGCCCGAAGCCTGGCACTGTGACTGCGTGTCCCAGGAACGGATGGCGGTCCTGCCGGGGACGGATGGCAGCCCCGCTGGGGAGGGATGGCAGTCCCGCTGGGGAGGGATAGCAGTCCCACTGGGGATGGATGGCTTTCCCGTCGTCAGGCCGCCTGTCAGGTCACCGTCAGTCAGGAGGCGGCATCGCAGCGGAGACAGCTGTCAACCTTTGCGGGCGGATCGCCGCCTGCCAATATATTACAGGAGCTCAGCAAGTGCCAAGGCGCATCAGGCCAGGGGAAAGAGATGCTCCAGGGGGAGATGAAAGGATCCCTTCAGTGGAATTCATGTGGAATAAGCTTTCCACAGGAGATATTTCCTCCTAATCCTCCTTAGCGCTCAGCTGATGCCTTGAAGCACCGGGGGTTTATGTGCCTTTTAAAAATTCATTCTCTCTGCTATAATGGCAGGTGTGTGCGTTATCAGCTGCCGTGCCCAGGCCTCTTTGACACACGGCTGCACTCTGGGACCCGGTGGGAGTCCTGTCGCAGCGAGTTCCACGGACCCCCTGTGTGCCAGGCGAAAGCAGCCTCCCTCTTCTGCTGGCTTTAAATGTGCTTCCCTGGTAGGGTGGTGAGGTGACCTGGGGCACACTCTCTCTTGGTTTTCAATGAAGACTCTATCAGGGGCAAGTGGAAAGGTGGTTGTGGCCACCCAGCACCAAGCGCGGGCTGGTGGGGTGGGAAAAAGCCCTTAGTGCTGCCTTAGCCCCCATCCATCTGCCCCTGCTAATTGCAGCTGGACTTAAAGCATAATATTCCACTTATCTGGTCAAGGGATACATGTCTGTTATTACAATTGATTGTCCCTAAAACCTGTCTGATACCCAGATTTACAGCGTGGCTGGAGAGCCAGGCGGTCTCCAGCCCCGAGCAGCCAGGATCTGGCACTCTCTCCCAGCCAGGGCCCTCCTGCCAGAAACATTTGGCCAAGGAGAAAAGGTAAACGCCTCGCTCTGCAAGAAAGGCAAGAAATGGCTCAGGAGCTGCCTCCCGCCTGCGCCTTGGCCGTGCTGGTGCTGCAGTTTGGCATGTCTGAGCTGCCTTGCCAGCCCTCGGTGCTGCTCTTCCCTTTTGTTTCTCAGCCGCGTGCTGCTGTGTCCTGAGCCCCACTGCTGGCTGAGGCACCGGCCGGGCTCCCGGGCTGGGCAGATCGAGCGCCGTTTCGCAGCTCTCGCCCTGAAAAGTGTTTTACTGCAGTGGTTTACGGTCCCGGGCAGGGCGAGGACAGTGTAGGGACAGTGAGGTTGTGAGAGCTGCCGGGTGCCAGGTTGTCTGTATTCCACCATCTGCGCGTGAGAGGTGGGAGATGCCGGTGGGCTCAGCCCGGTGGTGGGATGAGATCCTGCAGATGCTGCTGCTCACGGGCTGGCTTTGGTAACGAGCGTTGAGAGAACCATTATCAATCTGCTGCATATTAATAGTCACCAGCAGGTCGGACTCTTGGAGGGGATGTTTTCTGAGCGAGCTTTCCTACTGCTGGTGGGGCCGTGCCCTTCTTGGCCGCAGGAAAATCCCACGCGGCTCTGGGAGAGGTGTTGCAGCCGCAGAGGGTGCTCCCCGTGCGGTGGGTGCCCAGGCGGTGGTGATTCTGCTTGGCACATTTCCCTCGCACCCGGCAAGTGGCTGGAGCTGTAAGGAAGGGTGTGCAGTCCTGCTGGAAACCAAGAGCGTCCGGAAGAGCCTGTGCGAGGCGGAGAGGTGGCTTCTGCAGCACGAGGCTCTCGTGGTCTGTGTAGATGGGGTGGGAGGAAGAGAGGAGCCCCTGCGCCTCCTCGGCTTCGCAACAGCTCGGTGGCTGCATGATAAACAACTTGACAAAGTGTTAAAATCCTGAAGGCGGGGCTGGCAGGAGAAGGAGAAGGGAGGTCATAATTGCATGGGAAAATAATGAACTGCGCTCTTCTTGGAATATACAGCGGTCTAACAAGAATCAGAAAATTAATTATCTTCTGTAATTAGTGTAATGACCTACACTATTAGAGGTTATTTACAGCAGGAATAAAACTTCCCCCTATAAATGTCAGGCTGCGCTGTTGGAATACAAAGGCTGGAGCAAACCCGGTGCCGGGTGCAGCAAGGGTCCGGAGGCAGGGCTGGGTGCTGGCCACCAGGCAGGGCAGGGCACTAGCCACCTCCACTCAGCCCGCCCTGGGGACCGGACGGTGCCTGGCCCTCCTGGGTCCTGCCTGTACCTGGCTCAGGTCCCACCGGCAGCGCTCCTCCATCCCTGGCGCTGGGGAAGGCTGCCTTTCGCATTCCCCATCACTTTGTGTCACCCGGGCTCTGTGGCTTCCTGAGGATATGGCCGTATCGGAGCCTGTCTCAGGTGGGCTTTCCCGTCCTGGGGCTGGTGGCTCCTGAGCCACCCCTGCCAAATAGTGCCCATGTCCCTCCTGGGGCTGCTCAGATCTTGCCGTTGCTCTGACCGAGCACGGTGGGCTCTCCCCACAGCTCCCCTGTGCCAGCTCCGGAGAGGCCTTTTCCCTGCCGGAGGCACACGGCTCAAAATGGAGACATTAGCCTGCTATTGTTCCTCATCCTGAGCCTCCATGGCTCTAAAACTGTCCTTTTCTCTGGCCGGGGCGTACAAAATGGGTCTGTAAGTAGTCTTTCCAGCACGGGGAGCGAGGCACAGTGCGCAGCAGCACCCCTGCGGGCACCGGGGGCTTGTGGGAGGGTCTCTCTGCGGGGTGGAGATGTGCATCCGCAGCCTGGCTCGCGCGTCTGTCCCGCGTGGCCCGGCAGAGCGGTGGGTTGGCAGCTGCGGGCATGGCAGCTCCTTGCGGCAGGGTGTGTGGGTGTGATGCTGGGTGGTGTGTCCCCCGCGCTCCTCAGTGGGTATTTGCCTCCTGAAACGGGGGTTTTTCACCATTTCTGTGGTGAAAATGCCCGTCTCGAAGGGATGATGGTGTACGTGTGAAGTAGACTTTCACTGGTGATGGAAATGCCTGCTCGTGTTTCCCCATGTGGCAGCAGAGAACAGCAGCTCACCACCTGAAGGGAGTATCTGTGGCTCTGGTCCTGTTGAGGATGTTCTGGCGCAGCTGAAGCCCGACGCGCACAGTGCACCCGCATGGATGTGCACCAGGGGGGCGTTTGGGTTAGCTCCCGGAGGTGCTGGCAGGCTCTGGTCATCCTTTCTTTTCCCTCAGATGCTGCTGCTCTAACACTTGCTGGCCCGGCTCCTGGCCCGGGTGCCCCATGGGGGCTGGAGGGGTCCCACTGGGACGGCAGCAGGACCGTGCTTCGGGGTGCTGCCCCATGGCACTGCCTCCACCATCGCCGTGGAGCAGATGGACGCTGGTGGTGAGCCCTCGCCGCCAACCAGGGCGGGCACGACGGGGAAAAGGTTCTCTGTGTGGCGAGGGTAACCTGAGAATTACTTGACATTTTAGCGTGAAGGATCATGACTCCTGCATTATTAACGACGCGGTGATAAAATGCCTTACCTGTCACTGAGAACCTACATCAATAATTTAGTTTGGCACCTGGTGATTAAAATGAAATAAGCACTGGCCCAAGTCCCTTCCCGGGAACGGCACCGGTGCTTGGCGGCTGCGTCCAGTCTAACCCGATGCGACGCTTTCCTGGGTTCCGAGGGAAGCCAGGCCCAGCGTGGCCGGGCGCTGAAGGGGGATGGAGCTGCTGCTGCTGCAGTGCCTTAGCGTCTGATGTAACCTCGTTGTATAAACAGAACAGAGTGGGGCTCTTGAAACCGGGAGTGTATTCCTTCCAACAGACCCTTAATGTAATTTGAATGTACAATCGAGGGTTTTTATAGCTTAATATTCCAGTGTTTGTGGTGCATCCTGGAATTTAAGTGTCTTAAACGTAATTATTGTTAATTGCTCACACGATTCTATAAACTCATCCAATTAAAAAAAAGTTATTAACTTTATAAAGTATCGCAGGCATCCCACAGTGCAATATATTTGCAGGAAATAACAGCTCGAGCAGGCAGAGCTGAAATGCAGCAAGGTAAATGGGTGACACCTTGTGTTCCTCCCTCTCTTCTCCCCTCTCCTTAAAGCCCTTTGGAAATGCGAGATGGTTGATGCCGGGGCTCGGTTTTTGCGTGGGTGTGTGTGTGGAAGGCTGTGGCCGGCGGGATGCTGAGATGCTCTCAGGTTTGGGAAGTGGCCTCTGGCACTTTGCTGTGGACGCGAGCAGGAACCTCGCTCCCCGTTTGTGCTGAAAGTGCCCCAGGAAGCACCCGACGGTGCTGGGGAGTTCCTGGAGTGGGGCACAAAATGAACAGAGGGGGGAAATAAGTGGGACTGGAAGATGACGGGAGGAGGGAGAGGACCTGAGCAGAGGTTCCTCCCTCCTGGCCTTGCCCCGCAGCCTCCCGCTCCCTGGGCAGTTGCAGCCAGCCAGGGATGATGAGTATAATCTTACAGTCTAGTGCCAGAATTTATAACCAGGGATTTATTGTCCCTGATTGCTCCGTGCTGCCATTTAACTCATGCCCTGGAAGAGTTATTTAACGCACAGCGAGCGGCCTTGTGCTAGTGCTGCCTCGTGCACGTACATCGTCTCCAGCCTGGGTGCCAGGCAGGGTTTCCCTTCCCAGGTGCCTGCTGCCTCTTGCCTTGGCTCTGCCCGAAATACCACCGGGGCGAGAGCTCGTCGTGTGCTCTCGGGGCAGGGAGGGAGGTGCAGGGGGGCGCTGGGCAGGAGCTGCCCGCTCCCCAGGCCTTCCGGCCTGGATGAGGAGGTGCCTCTTCCCCTTTCCATCTACTGCTTTTCCAGTAGGCAAACAAATGGTCTGTAGGAAGGAGAAGAGATGGGGAGAAAGGAAACTTTCTCTCAAATGAAGACAAAATTGAATTCAGTTCGTGACCGAAATGAGAAATTTCCACAAAAGCTTCATTTTGGTGAAGAAGTATTTCCTGTGGGATTGCTTCTGTACGGAAGCCTTGGTAAGAAGCTATTACAGCTGGTCAAATGCTTTCTCTGAAAGCTGTTTGTGATATTGGCCTTCTCTGTCTCTATTTGCATCCCTCCCTGGAATCGCTCTCCCCACGCAGCGGTCCCAGCCAGCCGGGGCAGGAGCAGCGGCTACCGGCCGGGCGGCTTGTGCAGCCGACGTGAGAGTCGGTGGCAATTAATCCATCCTTTAAACAGCAGGATTTTGCAGGTAGATTTTTTTCCATCTGAAGTAGCTGGTGATGTAGTGGCTTCTGGAACAGTGACGGGCTGACAGAGAGCACGCATGAAGCGGCATTTGTCAAATTAATGAGGCATTATAAATTATATCCACAATTTTCTCTTCCATTTCCTGCCGCCCCCTCCTGTCGCTGGCAGGGAGAGGGGACCCTGCGGAGCCGGTCCCATGGGGGCCGGGGCTCTCCGACCGAGTGCCCGCCGGGGTCCCGGGTGCAGGCACTGTCGGGTGGGTCAGGAGGATAAAGATGCAGGCGGTTCCCTGTTTTCACTGGGAAACTTGATGTAACTAGTATTGATCTCTCTATTACCTCTGTGAAGGGCAGCTTCATTTTTCAAGCAAAACAACCTTTGTATCTGAAATATAGAAATTGATTTTGAAGCGGGAGCTGCTGGCGTTGGCGGGGAGGGAGCGGATAGTGACGGGGAGGATGAGGCTGAGCCACAGAATGAGAAGAGAGTCCTTCCAAAGTCAGGCGAAACGTCGGGCTTGTCTGATCACATTACCTGCGAGCCAGCATGGAAATAATGGTGTTTGAAAGTCGGCAAATAAACTTTGCTGAAGGTCTTTTCCCGGCTGCAGGCGGAGGAGGGAGGCGAGAGGCTGGCGGGGAGGAGGGGAGGTTTGGGAAGAGCCCCGTCCCTGGCGGGGAGGTGTCGACAGCTCCTGTGCGGGAGCTCCTGGCTTTGGTCGTGGCAATGGTGTGCCGTGTTGCAGCCTGGCACTGGGAGCCGCGGAGCTGGGATGGCTGGGGAGAGGGTCTGAGGGCAGCCAGGGCTCGGGCACCATGGGGAACGCACCCACGCCAGCGGCTCAGAGCCGAAGGAGGCACGCAGCTTCGTTTTAGGGTTGTTACAGTCCTGCTTAATTGGCTCTCGGGCTCCCTGCGCAAGGCGTCCAGTGCATCTTAATGAGGGATTCTCAAAGACTGGCTTTTTTTTCCCCTGGAACTAGAACGAGGTGGTGTTTAATATTCATGTGTAGCTCCGCTCATTTGAAAGGTAACAAGGGAGTTAGAGTCCCTGCTGGCAATGAATCGTAATGGGATCTGGGCTCCTAAATCACCTGTGCTTCATGGTGCTGCCTCTTGCTGAAGCGAGCGGGGCCGGAGGTGGCCGCCCCGTGGACATGGTGACGGTGAGGTCTGTGCTGCCGCATCCGGGTTCTTACCGCCTTCAGGGAGCCAGCGTGGCACTCGGCACGGAGCGAAGGCTTTCCAGGTCAGCACTGGCACTGGGAAGTGCTTTTCCACACTGCCCATGGTCGGGATCTGGCGTTATCTGGCCAGAAGCAGTCAGGGAGGTTGAGTTAATAGCCAAAAGCCATTGGATGTTGACATGACAGGAGACGCTGCAGAGTGAGAGTAGTTACTGACATACGTTCTGACAGAGCTGTTAAAGCCCTTGCTGCAGGCAGGGCTCGGGCTGATCTTTGCCCACTCCGGTTAGTCCACATCAGCCCATGCTGAGACTCTGTGCGCTTTCGTGCCTAGCGCTGGGCGCTGGACACAGGGAGAGACAAGAGCTGGGTGGCAATGGCAAGCAATGGCAGATGGCCACCAATGTCATCAGCGTACCTGGGGGTGCCCGGGTGCTGGGAGGGGTGGGGAGCTGGAGCTGCCGGGCAGTGTTCCCGCGGTGCTCTGGGTGCTCTCGGGGGTGTCAGCCATAAGCCCAGCTGTGCTCCCTGGCAGCCCTCCCCCCGGCAAAGGAGGGCATCGCTGCCTCCCCGCATGCTGTGCCAGCCTGGCCTGGCCGAGGAGGCGTTTGTGATCCCTGCTCGTTGGGAGGAGGCAGGAAATAGCCATGGGGAGCGGAGCTTTCATGGAGCTTTTGCTTTCCATCTGCTCCCCTGACTTTACTGCCATCCCCATCTCGCCGTGCCTGGGGAAGATGGGAGGGAGGGGATGCCGAGCGTGTGCCCGTGGCGGGGAGGACCTCTAGGCATCACCTGCTTGGCTGGACTGCGTGTGTACGGCAAAATGGTGGCTCCTGGAGCCCTTTCCAGGGAATACTTCTGTTGAGCAAATTCCAGCTGTGCAGAGGGGACCAGTCCAATGTCATCTGCACGCACTGCCCATCTGCGCTGCAAAACCCCCTCGCTTTCAGCCTGTCCCCATCAGCCCTGCACCAACCTTTGCAGCAGTGAGCAGGATACTTGCTCCTGGCTCGTCAGAGAATCTAACTGTTGTTTATGGAGAAGATGCTTTCCCCATTTCCCTCTTCCTTCCTCCCTCCCTCCCTCCTGCTTTCTCTCATTGTCATTTTAACCTAGATTAAAGAAAATAGGGTGCAGCGCTGTGCGCATGTTCCGAGCGGTGTCTTTTCACAGTGCTGTACTGATGCCAAGCAGTAATGACAGGTTCAAGCTTTTCTGCATCACAAATGAACTGCATGCAAATGGCTAGTCCTGAACGGAGAATAATTGTCAGCACGGAGAGTCCTGCCTCCGCCGATCCGGCCCCACCTTGCTTCAGAGGGGAGAAGGCTTCAAACAGTTAACGGGAATGGAGACGCGGAGATAGCGGGGAGCTGCCGTTTCCACTCTGCTAGAGCCTAACCTGTTAGTGCAGAGCTGTGTGAAGAATGTCAGGGATTTGTTCCAAGCGTTATCGAGATGTGGCTTTACATCTGTAAATCCTTTTACGCATCGCAGCTCAGCCGTGAGGCCTCCCCACGTGACGGGCAGCACTCGCCGCCTGGCCCGTGTCAGACGGGCAGCGACGCCCGGGCAGGGGCAGTCGCCGACATGGGATGCGACGGCACCTTTGGGGCTGACCAATTTGGGGTGAAGCACCCACAAAATGCTGCGGCTTTTTACATAACTCTGGCTGCGGATCGGTCCCGACCTGCTTGTTCTCATGTACTGAACCGTCTCTCTCTCTCTCTAAGCTACTTCAGTGCTTTTAATATTGCCCATTAGCATCGTACCAAAGGCACAGTCTCCCCGTCTTGTGCGCGTTGATTATTTTTAGTCGGGATCATGTCTGCGAGAAGCCGAGGGGGAAAGGCACACAGCTGGTTTTAGCTGACCCTTGGGGAGCTTTTCCAGCTTATGTCAGCTGAGGATTTGACTTAGTGCCACTTGGGTTTTTTAACCAAAATGTGACTAGCAGAACTGGATTTAGCAAATGATTGTGACAATCTCCAGTGCCATCAGAAAAACATGCTCTATCATTCACTGTGATGTGTGCTGATGAGGGGAAAAAAAAGGCTTGTTCATCCATCAGAAATTCAGTGATGCTGTCTCTAGGTGAGCAATTTGCCAGCGTTACCTAGTGTCACTCATTAGACACAAGATGTAAGAGTCTCATTTACTCTTTGGGCTTCCTGCCACTTAGTTACTTTTGCATTTGACTTTGCGTGCAAAACTTAAGCTCATTTTTAGCCTCTGTCGAACTCTGCTTTCAAATTTGTGCTCGTTAAGCCCAGTCACAGTGTGTGGGCTACAGGAGAGGGGTTTGGAAGCCAAAAAACTACCCTGGTGCCCATTGCCATTAGGCTTTGCAGAGCAGCGTGAGTGTGTTTCAAAGACTGAAAAGGAAGCAATTTCTTCCCTCCCATCCCTAGGTCTTAACTTTCCAAAATGCCTTGGCTTTGGCTCTATTTTAGCTGTATTTTTTTACAATATGTGGGCTTATAACTTTTTAATACATCTACTTTTCTGTGTTGAATTTGATTGATGGGCTTAGCCCCTTTAGAGTTTTTTTTTTACTAAGGCATAAGAGAAGGGAGCAAGAAAGCGCAAGGTCTGAGTTTCCTCTGAAGAAGCAGAAGCAGGGGCTTGAGCGGGCGTTTTGTGGCTGGAGTTTTGCTGGTGTCTGGGAGCAGAGACACCAGAAGATGCAGGTGGGGGCACGTTTCAGTACTGAACCCGGGTATTTCCCTCACTGCTTGGCTCTGCCTCTGTATTTATGTGGTTTTAATGTCTAGCTGGAAACAAGGTGTGGGAGCAGAGAGGGGGGAAAGTGAAGCTGTGGGTGCTACTGGCTCCCTGCACGTAAGGATGGGGCAGCTCCTGTCATTCCCTGAGCTCCCAGAATTTCCTGTGGCCGTCCCAGCTGTCAGGGCTTGCAGCTAACTGGGCTCTGTCATGCAGCTGTGGGGGGTGCTCCAGCAACCATCACGGCAGCGCTCGTTGACATCCGTCTCTTTCCACCCTGTTTCTGTGGACAGGAATGGTCCTCTTTGTTTTTAAGAGAGTCCCTCCCATTCGTCTGTCCCTTACTGCGTCATCTAAACTGCGTCCTATCCTTGCTGATTTAGATGCACTGGCTTAGGGTGAATTTCAGGCTTGATACAAGCAAAGGACTAAGTAATTTGAATAACATTAAACTGAACTGTAGGATGTATAAGCAAAGACTCAGGAATGATTCTGCAAGATGCAGACTGGGAAACGGGCATTCCAGAGTGCTTGGTTTGGTGCTGAGGCAAAAAAGCCCGTTACAAACAGCTTTCATATCTTTACACTGTTGCTTTCATTGTCACTGCAGCTGAAATCTTCAGGAGGGAGTGGGTGAAGACCAATTGTCTACAGCCTGATGGGGGAGAAGGTGGTAATCCCTAGGATGCCTCTGTGCATGGCCCTGGAAAATCAGTGTCTGTCTCAGGCACCATAGAAGGGCCTGATTTCTTCACCCTGAGCAACACGAAAGCCCCTGGTGTTTAATGTGGTATAGAGCTTGTACTAATCACAGTGGAGGGACTGGTGTTGAGATATGCATTACAGTGATAATTCTGCAAATTCCAGAGCATTAGTGTTATTAAAATGTCAGGCTGCTATCTTCCTCAGCATTAAAACTCTTAATGCACTTTATCCTTTCAAATTCATGGTGCTCCAAGTTAAAGCATGAGAAAAAAGTGGTTACAGAGCAGAGGATTAACAAGGAAGAAAAGGGGGATGCCCTGTTGCAAGGCTGATGTGCAAATAGCTTCCTTTAGCACATGTGCCTTTCAGTCAGGTTAAACTCCAGCAAGACATGTTCATTTTTGTGACAAGAGTCTGAAGCTTGCTCACGTTGCCCAAAGGGAGCATGAGCAGCAGCGCTGAGCTTTTAATGTTGTTGGAAAAGAGCTGCTATGGTTGGATTTGTCCAATAATCACAGGTGCGTGCATAAACTCATCCTGCCCTGCAGCCAAGTGGCAGGAGGAAAGCTCTCCTGTACCTGCAGGTCCAAAGCTGGCCTGGGGCTTGTGGCCATTGGTGGACTTTTGCATATATCCAGATGATATCTCAGTGGAGAAACCATTCAGGAAAATGGAAACTCTATCAATTGTATCTGCTTGCATCCATGGTGTGTGTGCTGGGTGGTTGTACCACTTCTTCAGACCATCTTGGATGGCACTTCCTACTCCTCGGAGCTTCCCAGGGAAGTCACTACGTCTGTAGGTGGAAATACATGCTGGCAGCTGAAAGGTTTTCTCAGGGAAGAAGTGATGAGAAGCTGAGTTCTTCCTCTGCTGCCTTGGCACGCACAGAGCCCCCAGCTCTGAGAAAACCTCTCTGATATCTTGGGCATAAAATACCCATTCCTTTCCCACAAGCGTGTCGATAAGTACTTGGGTCACAACAACCCCATGCAGTGCTATAGGCTTGGGGTGGAGTGGCTTGAAAGCTGCCTGGCAGAAAAGGCCGTGGGGGTGGCCAGCTGGCTGAATATGAGCCAGCAGTGTGCCCAGGTGGCCAAGAAGGCCACCAGCATCCTGGCCTGTATCAGGAATAGTGTGGTGAGCCGGACTAGGGAAGTGATCATCCCCCTGTACTCAGCACTGGTGAGGCCCCACCTCAAGTGTTGCGTTCAGTTTTGGGCCCCTCACGACAGGAAGGACATTGAGGTGTTGGAACGTGTCCAGAGAAGGACTACGAAGCTGNGGAGGGCGCTGTCCGCTGTGCTGACCGGCCGCGGGGCCGCGGCGGGTCGTAGCCGGGTAGCGGCCCTTCGGTGCTTGCAGTGAGACGCAATCATGGGATGGTTTGGCTTGGAAGGGACCTTAAAAATCCTCTTGTTCCAACGCCCCCTGCCCAGGCTGAGGTGACCGGGTTCTGTCGTTGTTTGTGACCCGGCGCAGTGGGATCATGCTCTCGCTCCGGCCCTAGCTGCAGAACGGGCAGCGCCCCACCGTGACCCTGTGCCTTCTGCCTTTTGCCCCGTTGTCTGAGGGCCGCTGAGCCAGGTGACATGGTTTCCAGTTTCTGCCCTTTCTCATCTTTACTGTCTTTAAAGCCGTTCACCTGGAAACCTAGAGTTTGCTGCGTGTCCTAATCGTGGGCCTGGGCTTTCTCGTGCCCTCGGTACCTGCACTTTGCACTAGCTTACTGTTTTTCCACAATGCAATGGACTCTTCTTAAATATAACTCGTTTCCTGCACAGTGCTGCTTTCAGTGCCTCTCCTCATACGGCAGCAGAGAGGAATCCAGTCCCCAGGCAGTGAATTAGGAGGTGGTAGCTGCTCATTTTTCATCTCTGTGATAAAAAATCTAATGCAATCATCAAAAAATAAAGCTGCGTTTTTCATGTCTTAGCCATTAGGAATGTCTCTTGCTACTGCTCTCTTTTCCCTCCTACCCCCAAATTATTGAGGTCTCAGCAGTGTTTAAAATCTCATGGAAATTTACTTTTGGATGCGGCAAAGGGGTGGGAGTTTGAGTAATCTCTAGGGCCATAACATTCCAGAAGCGTTGTGTTCCCTTAATAAAAACAGTTTTTATTTGGAAACATAAATGTTATTTTTCCAAAGGCATCATCCTGAACGGGGCTATTTTTTCTTGTCCTTTAGCTTAAGATATTACAACTCTTGGGAGACGTTCTCCTGGTTTAGCAGCCATAACCTTACATTTATTGCATGTGTGGCCACAGCAGCCCCCTCAGATAATTTTGTTTAGGACTGTGAAATTTGCCTTCAAAACTGAAATTGAATCCATTCTCTGCTTTCAGCAGCGTGATGGGTTTCTGCATGTCTCTCTTTCCCAAGGATGTTTGCAGTTATTGATGCTGAGTGCGGCTATTTATCACAGACAATACAGAACAAAGAAGAATTTATTAATAAGTCTCCTGTTCCCATATGCTTTCCCGAGGTACCTGAAGCATACTATTTTCTCCTTGCCCCATTTATATCTACATGGTTTTGCTCCTGTCCAGTCAGATTAAATGCTTGCTGCGGAAAAGAGGCTGCTCCATAGTGTACGGATGGGTTAGATGAAGTGCATCGGGAAGGCCGTGCGGGTTATTGGCTAGCAAGAAATAGGGGAAACAATGGGGAGTCCCACGAGACTGAGGCCAAGATGGGATGTGGGCCAGCATATGCTGTCTCGGGAAGCCCAAGCAGCATCAGGGCTCTACGGGATTGCTTTGCTTGGCTTTTGGCACAGCTTAGTTTGCATCAAATGAGGAGGATGTCTGCAGGCAAGAGTTCTGCTCTGTGGCCTGCTGGGTGTCAGGAGCAACCTGGGGGGCAAGCAGCACGTACTGAATGCCTGTGACCCTTCTCTTGCCTTGCTTACAATAAAATCCTGCAAGCACCCGGTGGTGGGAGCCTGGGAACTGTGTTTGCCCATCCCTCGACCTCCTCTTGGCCTTCCTGTGAGGCAGATTCAGTGGCAGTGGAGGCAGAGAGGAGAGGGTGTTTCGTGGGAGCTCCTGCCTGGAAAATTAGTCAGTCACTGACATGGGGACACTGATTCCTGCTGCTCTTAAGAAAGGGAAGGTGCCTAGGGAAGTTCTGGTGGGTTTTTTTCCCCCTTGTGCCTACTCATGCACTAATTAAAGGTCAGCCGCCATTTGCATTCCGTGTGTTTCTCTCCTTCCCGGGCGGTTGCCTCAGCAGAGGGTTGTTTTCCATTTGGCCAAGCTGTGGCTGCAGTGGTCGCCCCAGGGTGAGAGTACCCACTCCCACCATTGGAAAGCCAGCAGAGGCCCTCATGTTGCAGCCTGTATTGTTGCCGGCATCTGCAGGAGAGAGGAAGAGAGCCCCTCTTCTGCTGCTCCCGCTCACCAGCCTCACGAGATGAGTGTTAGGCATTTATAGGTTTTTCTCCATGGATACATATGCGGGCACGTTGGTAAAAATATACACGCGCACAAGTATATTTATCTGTAGTGCAGTGAAACCAGTGCAGGCTGTGAGCTGATTCCCTCGGGTGAAACACCATCCTTCCCTCCGAGCACTTTCAAAGGGGAACTGTGCTGGTAATTAGTGCAAATATTTTGAATACAGAACTCATCATGGGCCTTTGTCGCGGTGACAGGCAGTGACCTGAGATGCATTTCTCCTTTCTTAATGTACCCGGAGTATGTAATTAAGAGGTGACTAAAAGATTCTTTATCATTCTTTGTTTCCTAATGCAGCAGGCTGTTATGAAATGCTGCCCCCTCCTCCCATGCCTTTCAGTTCCCCGTGACAAATGCGGGGATTGATACTTGCTCTGCTTTTCAAATCACTCTGCGATGGTTCCTCTGCTTACAAAGCACCGTACTTGCCTTCTGTTTGGCCTTTATTTTTGCAAGTCAGAACTGCCGAGGAAAAGGTGGTCAGTTAGTAGGCAACTTGCAGGAGCTGTGGGTGCAGGGTGCGCTGCCGGAAGGGCACAGGCGTGCCGTCCCCCCAGATGCTTGGCGGTTGGCACTGAGCTGGGGGGGAAAGGAAGCTGAAGGCAGTTCCTGGAAATAAGCCTGAAATGCAGGACAGTCGCAGTGGAGGGGCACAAATACCTACAGCAATGTGTCTCTAACTCCCGACACCCCAAGCTGTACGATATTACGGATCTGGGCTGGCCCGACATTAGCATACACAGTCAGGCTCTGATACGCTGCGGTAAATGCAGCGTGACAGCACCTGAGCGAGTCTACGTGCAGAACAGATGTCTTCTAGCTGGGGCCGTAGCACATCGTCATTTCATCAATTATATATCGCTTGCCTTGCCATAAGCAGGCACTCGGAAACGGGACTGTTAAAGGAGACATAAAAAGATTTGAGAGCAAAAGGGAAACTTGTTTAGTATTTGGGCTCATTTCTTGTCTGGGAGGTGGCGGAAGGTTGGCAGCCCCTTTTGTTGCTCCTCGGCCAGCCAAGCTGCGCTCTTCACTGCTATGTGCTCAGACTTCAGGTCCCCTTTCTGTGATGGGACCCTTGGCTCTGGCACCCCAGCCATGGGAAGGGGCATGGACTCCTCCTTCCCCTCCTGCTCCTCACTGGGAAACTCACACCCGTGGGCTGGATCCTGCTCTGTGATCCTGGGATCGCTGCGGGAGCCTGAGGGCCTCCCAGTGCCACCAAACCCCACAGCTTTTACTCACCTATTTACTTATTTGTTTAACGGTTCCAGCGAGCTGCCTTTACCTGGCAGTCCCGCTTCATTAAAGGGAACGCAGGGCTTTTATTATGACTGTAGAGTGTCGTCTGGTGTTTTCACTGAAGGTATAATTTGCCATGTATGAAAACCATTTCCAGAATTAATTTACCTACTGCAAACAGTTTGTATTAATGAAAATGCGTTTTTCATGTGGGTTTGCTGAAAAAGCTGGCTGGAGCTCAAGAGCTCACTTTATCCATCCAGCAAGAGTAGGAGATGGAATTTATTTAAAAATTAAATAAATAACACACCCACCCCCCATTTTTAATACAATATGGCCCAGCAATAATCTCCGAGGCAGACTGCAAAGGCTGCAGAAAGCTCCATCTGTGGCATTTTAATATGCAGCATTGTCTCCCTTTTTAATATCCCCCCTTTCCCGGCTCGTGTTTGTGTAAGTGAGCCGCGAGATGCTGTCATCTTCCCGGGTCACATTTTGATGCTTGCAATGAACAGAAGTGGAGATGGATGCAGCCGTGGAGCCCTTCCCATATTAACACGCATATTTTAGAATAATTGATGCTGAATTCATTTTGCAGCCTCGTTTCTCCTCAGCCTTCCCCCACCCCCTCTTTCATATCTGCGTGGAAAAAAATCCTGTTATCCGTCCAGATGGCAGCTGGGTGCTCTCAGCGGAGCTGGGCCCGACTCTGTGTTTCGGAGGCTCCTCCTGGCCGGGGAGGGGAGAGGGGCTGGACATGAGATGTCAACCATCACGGGCAGCGCCCACACCTCGTGTTGTGGCACTGGAGGGAAGGAAGAGGCTCCTGCCCACATCCCACCCGGCTGGTGCTTGGCTGGCTTTGCCGTGTCCTCCTCCGGCCCGAGCTGCTAACGCCGAGCTTTTTCGGTGGCCAGGCCTGGCTTCTCGATGGAGGTGGCGTTGGATAGTATCACCTGGGACGGCCTCTGCGGAGCTGCCTAACTTTCTGTGCAGAGACATCTTCATCAAAATGCCGCCTGCAAACTTTAAATCAGTGTGGGGAAGGGCAGAATGAGGCTTTCACAGATACTTTGAAATACGAATGTTTAAAAAGTATTGCAAGACTAGACTGCGTGGAAAATTTGCTCCTGTTTTGGGATTGTCTTCTATTATTGCATGCTACCAAAAAACCCGAACAAGCCTTGTTTGTGTAAATAACTGAGAGTTAATACTTTAAAAAAGGGCTATTGAAATTTTTTTTCAGAGAATCAGGGAAAGCGTTTGAAAAAAAATGCCAGTGTGGTCAAGTATAAAATGGTTTGCAGTGGTCACGGTGTTCTTGGCCTTTGTGGGGAAGTTTTGACTGGCTCGGTTTCAAGCCTCGGGGACGGTCCCCGTGCTGAGCCGGCTGGATGGGGCCCACTCAGCCATTCTGGTTACAACCCCTGTTTGCTGGGTTGGTCCCTGGGGTGCGAGGCAGTCCCTGCCCGCTGCCTGCAGAGCACCCGGCGCTGGCAGCTGAGCCCGCAAATAATCCTTTGGAGATCAGTGGACATTTCATGTGCTTAAAGTTAAGCCTGTGCTTAAGCGCGAGTAGGACGTGGGCTGGCTCGGCACCGCGGCGGACCTCTGCGTGCCACCCTCTGCGCCCTCCGCGGGTGGTGGTGGGGGACAGGGACCCAGGAATGGGGGGACACCCTGGGCAGGGGCACTCGGGGTGAGGTGGTAGAAGCAGAGGGCACCTGGCAGGGGCAGCAGAGCCCTTCTGGGATGCGCGCCGGTGCCCGGCTCCATCCGCTGTGCGGATCTAACGGCACTCTCCCCTGCAGCTCGCCTTTGGAGATTGCGGCTCCCTAATTGAGGAGCATTACTGAGCACACCTCTCACCTGCCACTCTGCGGTTGTATTATTACAGCCTAACCTCACGCGTTATGTTTATCTCATTCCAGGACTACTGTCAGCAACGCCACTCTAGGCATAAACTTAATTATGTCTCCTCAGGTAGCAGCAGGGAAGTGATTTATTGCTGCCTTTTGTTTCCACCCTCCCCTCACCTCTCTGCGATTAAGCTCCGGAACACGTGCGCTCCCCTTTGCCGCTGTGGACACACTAATGTTTGGCTGCAACTTTGCTGGAGTTGCAGAGCCGTGGCTGAAAGTCAGTGTTGGCCGGAGACGTGCATGGTGGCCCTGGTGGCTCTCTCTTGGTGGCCCTGTCCTTACACCCGCCTCCTCCCCCATGGACCCACAGGGTGACGCAGCGTGTCAGGATGCTGCAGTGCACGAGGCTTCCACTGCTAACGGTCTGTGATGCTTTTTGGTGCTATTTTAGTGGATGATTTTCTTTTAAAATAATTAGTGTGCAAAGGAGATAATCCCCGGGCTGAAGCGGCTCCTGAGGAGCAGCCGTGCTGGCTCTTCAGTGCCTCTTCAACCAAAAATCCTGAGATTTCCCACCCAGCCCTGCCCTGCCAGCTGGTTTCCTCTCGCTCTTTCTTTGCCCCTCTGGGTGTGTGCTGACAAAAGCAGCCCCCGAGGGGGCTCCTCGCTGCTCAGGGATGGCACACTCTGCCCTGCTCCCAGGGCAGCTCCTGAGGAAGGCAGAGAAGTTTGGGAAATGCTTTGCCTTCCCTGTGCCATCCGCTAAGGCTCCTGCTCTCGCTCTCGGGGGAAAGGGAAGGTGCTTTAATTATTCCTGCCTTCTGGAAACGCCGTGGTAATTAGCAGCACTGCAGAGAGCAAGGCCTGGCTGGGCTTCCGAGCGCTCCAAGGAGGCAGGAGCTCCATGCTGATTTTTACAGACCTGTCTCCTCCGAGGTGTAGCCATCCAGGCCCCTCTGGCTGCGTGGGACGGGGTTTGGGGCGCTGCGTGCAGCTCCCAGCGTGGGTCCGAGCAGCGGGCGAGGGCTGGTGGCCGGCGTTAGGAGCTCGTCCAGCTCTGCTGCTCTTGTTGGTGCTTCAGAGGAGGTACGGCAGACACCCCAAAGGGCGCGGAGGAAAGGGGGGCTCTCGCCCAGTGCGTCTTGCTCAGAAGTGGGTCTTTGGCGCCGATCTGTCGCCTCGTGCCACCTCTCCTCCTTGTGTGGGGAGCAGGATGAAGTCAGTAAAGGGCAGGCACGCGAATTATATCTGAAAGGGAGTCGAGTTGCCTTGTACCGTGGGATCCAGTGACGGGTTTTAATGTTTGGTGTCCTGTACGGGGCTTTCCTCTGCTGCAGCCGTCGTGCCGAAAGCAGCTGGAAGAGGGGAGGTTAGCGCTTGCTTGTCTCTCGTCCTTGCTTGCTGGGAGCACCGAGGGGGCTGTGGCAGCCGTCCCGCTGCAGCGAGCACCCACATCCTCACAGAGCCCAGCTGGGGGTTGCGGTCCAACTCCGGACAGAACAGGGATGCTGCCCTGTCCGTCAGCTTTGCCGAGGGTCGGCGGGAGCTGCAGCCCCTGCTCCTGGTGTCCGCATCATGGCCTGCCCTGGCCTGAGCAGCTCAGGATTGCTCTGAGCCCTGGCTGCACGGAGCATCCCCGGAGCAGGGGCTGGAGGGTGCCGCTCCCCCCGCGGGCAGCTGTACCTCAGCGGGGCCCGAACCGGCTGGCAGGGGGGTGTGTGTGGTGAAAACACTGCCGGGTGGTGGGCACCGCTTACATATGGGCTGCTCTTTTGTGTGCGCTGTGGGTTTTCCTACGCGCAGCAGCACGGCTGCGCGGGACACGCCGGCTCCGAGCTTCGGTATGCAGAGCGGAGCGCCGCGATAACGCACGCAGCGAATTTCTCCATGTGGTTTTGAACAAATTGCTGATTATTTTTGCCCTCATTATTCACCTGACAGAGGAGTAGGTTGTGTAATTAGTGAATGCGCATGAACTTTGCAGTGTTTTTATGAATAAAATGTTCGTGAACTGGCTGGGCATCAGCCCTGCTGCTTTAGCTTGTGCAGTTGCTAATGTGTGTCAGCGAGGAGCATCCCTAGCCCGTCCCATGCTCCTTCCCCGCCGCCTTCCCTGGGAGAGCCCAGCTTTTTGGAGGGAAAGGATGCCCATCCTGCCCGATAGCGGCACAGTGGTCTGCCCCGCTTGTTGTGCACACCGTGCTCAGGTGGGTGAGGAGCCTGCTCGGCGGCTGTGTCCGATGCTGGGCATGCCCCTCTTTGATCCCAAAATCGCCCCTCCACCCTCTGCCCAGCCTCCCAGCGCAGCGCTGGGGCTGTGTGTGCGAGGCAGCAGCTGCTGAGGACTGTGGCCAGCAAGGCTTGAATAGCGGCTGGAAGGGATGAATAATTTGTATCCCATCAGTTTTGAAAGGCTTTTTGGAGGCGAGATCTGGCTGCGCTGCTGCCAGGGGCAGAGGGACCTGAGCAGGGAAGGGAGAAGTGTCAGCGTCCCCAGGCTGGGGAGGGATGGAGATCTGGGTCCCTGCCCTAAACAGAAGGGCTGTGGTTGGGGGGGGGCTGTAGTGGAAGTCTGTCGCCAAGCCCTTTTGTGGGGTGAGTACCCCATGGTCTGTCACCTTTGGAGCTGGACATGTGAGGCTGGATGCTCTGTGCCACCCAGGGGGGGACTCAGCAGCCGGTGCCATGGGCTGTCCCTTTGCACCCTTTTTCACCTGCCCCCCCGGGGCCGTGGTGGCTGCCCAGCATGGGCTGCTGCCTCCGTGGCAGCGGGAGGCCGGCCGTGGCTGCTGGAGCTGGAGCTGAGGCCCCGGGCGGTCCTGGCACTGCAAACGCTATAAAGGCACCACTGAACCGTGCAGAGCAGGAGGGAGCCTTGGGCAGAAGGCCAGTGGCCGAGGAGGTGTCCCCCCAGGCCGGTGACGACAGTGTCCACACTGTCCTCGCGTCCCTTGCCCCGAGCGATGCTCCGACCTGGCGGGGGTGGGGGTGGGCAGCTCTCAACAGCCTTTCACGTGTGCCCGAGATGAAGGGATTCATCCCGAATGTCACAAACTGGAGGCAGGAGAGGGGCAGAATGGGCTCGGGTCCGAGCTAGAACTCTGTGTGTGCGCGCACGTGTGCTGCGCCCGGAGGAGATGTGGTAGGTCCCGCCATCCAAGCCGCTGGTGAATTCTGGGGTCCCCGCTCCCAGGAGCCCAACACCCCAAACCCAGGGGAGCACCGCCTGGTTGTGGGGGGGTCGTCGTGTGTCTCTGCCATTGTGACAACAAACAGCCATTCCTCTCAGAGGGACTGTGCTTTCCGAAAATAACGGGCAACACGGCGGTGATGCCCGGGGGTGCCAGGCCCTCGTGTGCCGCTCCCCGCTTCCCCCAGGCTTAACCCCAAGGGACTGCTAAGAGCTGGGGAGGGGGGCAGGGTGTTCCCCAGCCCCCTCCGGCCCCTGGACGCTGGGAAGGCGGGTGAAAGTGTGTCATACAAAATCTCATCACATTTAAAGACTGAGCCACGTGGAGCCCACTCGCTCTCCTGGTAAGTTGCCCCAGCATCTCATTACTTGTTGCTAGGAAATTGCATCTTATATTTCAAGGTTGAATTTGCCTAAGTTGAGCTCCCAGGCTGGGGATGCTGTTGTGCTGCTGTCAGGAGGACACGGGATCTCTCTTCTCTGTGTCTGCGGTGGCCAAGGCACCGCTCGCGGGTGGGTGCTGGGGGCTGTGCTGCATCCCACAGCATCTGACCCATTCTTCCAGCCCTGAATCGTTTTTGTGATCCTGTTTTGAACTATCCGAAGTGTTTCCCTGCCACCTTTGAAGCACAAACTGTTAGTTGCCGAATCCCCCGGTGCTCACACGGCGGGGCTCCCCGATGCTGGGAGGGGATCGTTTTGTCAGAAAGTGCCCGTGCTGGCAGCGGGTTGTCAGCTTGGCGGCTGCAGAGGGCTGTGGACACAGATCCTGTCGCTGGGGTTGGGAGGGATTGATTGGACACATCCACGGACAGCAGATCCATAAGCAGTTACTAAAAAGATGAGGCAGGGATGTCCCTGCTCACATCCCTGTTGCGAGGGAGGGTGCTGGGCAAGTGAAGGGGAAGCAGGCTGCAGAAATACCCATGCTCGTGTGCCCTCCCAGAGCAGTGATGGCTCTTGCTGCTGCCAGGGCAGAGCCCTGGGCAGGCAGAGCATCGCTCTGACCCCCTCTGCCATCTCCTGTCCTCCTGGGGAGTTTGGTACAGCACTCGCATCAGGGCTGCCTATGGCTGCGGGAGCACTTCCCTCCTCCTCGCTGATGCTGCGCTTGCCGGAGCATCGCCTCAGCACCCTGGCCCCAGGGAGCTGCCTGCTGGGGCCGTTCCCTCCCCATCGCTGGCTTTTGGGTTGAGGTTCCTGATCCTGGAGTACCGCTTTCCTTCCGAGGGCCCGCTGGCACCCCTGTGAATCCCCTGAATCAAATGCCTCACAGCAGAGCGTGACGGTGTTGGCAAGATGCTGGGATCCCGCCAGCGCTGCCCTGCCCTGGTCGTTACTCCCCATAAGCTCCGCGCTACCTGGCAAAACTGACCGGCAAGGATTTTAGGAGGTGTCTAGAGAGCTGGAAAAGAGCCAAGAGCACTGGGCTGAGATTTGGCAGGCACGTTGCCATTCCCAACCAGACCAGGCTGAGTCCTGGGGAGCGGTGGCAGGAAGATGACCGAAGTCGGGGGGTGTGCAGCAAGCGTGGCCCCAAGCCTGGGCACCCCAGCTCCTCCTGCCCGGTTGTCACGTCCCTTCCGTCCTGCTCTGCCAAAGGGCAGCATGGTCCTGGTGCCCGCCCTGCTCCTGCGCTCCCTCTTCAGCATCCCGGTCACCAGCCCCACTCGACCTCGCGGCACAAGAGCTGGTGGCCTTTCTTCTTGGAGAAGAGGGTCCCCCCTCGCCGGGGAGGGAGCGCGCAGCCGTGCTCCTGGCCCTGCTGAAGGAGGCAGGGCAGCACTCGAGCATTTCTTTATGAAAGCTGCAGCCTTGCGAGAACAGCTAAATATGCTGACGAGAGCAACGATAAGGTGGCCCTGGCAGCACGCTCTCATCCTCCTTCGCGGTGGAGGAGCACTCTTCAGTGGGATTACAGCTGGGATGCGGCTCAGTCGTGCCGAGCCGGTTTGCAGAGCCGGCACCCCTGCTCCTGCTCCCGCTGCTGCTGGGAAAACGCTCTGAGTCAGCCTGCTCCGCTGGGCGGAGCGCTCGTTTGTGGTCCAGGTGCCAAATCCGCGCATAAATTCTGCTGGATGAGCAGGTACCAGAACTCTTCCCAGCTGCCCTGGCAACGTGCTCGTCCTCTGACGTGCAGGCTCCTCTCCTGGGGCCCGCGGCAGGACGGCGCTGGGCGTGGGCGCTGTGAGCACCCCGGCGCGTTTCGCCTGCCGCTGTCTGCTCCGGCCGCGGTGCCTGGGGTCTCGCCGGTCCTTGCGGGTGCAGGTGGTAACGCTGAGGCTCCCGCAGCAGCCAGCCAGGCCTGTCTTTGTCTGAACCGCGGGGTTGTTAAGCAAAGCCGCCGTGGCTGGTTTTGTTCTTGGGCCCCCTAACTAGGTCAGCACGCGTGTGCCTTGTCTTAATAATTATTGATAAGATGGGGTGGATCGTGTGCCGTGCAGGAAGGGGGCTGCTCCTGCTCCCAGCCGCGCTGCCCTCGCTGCAGCCCCCGCGTGTGGCAAAGATGCGCTTTGGAGGATTTGTGCCGTCCCTCTGCCAGGGAGAGCTAACGCCAGGCGAGGGTGGTTTCCCCCTGTGAAAGCCGGCAGAGCCCCAGGGGCTCTCTGAACCTTTCCGGCACTGGAACGTGGGTGAGCGGAGAAGGGCTCATGGCAACCCACCGGTGGCTTTTGTGGCTGCAGTGATGTTTCTCCCTTCTCTCCCACTTTCAAAGTGATAATGTCATTCACCTGCATTTCTGTCCCTGGGCTTGCTGTGCCACGGCAGGGACTCGTGTGCAGGGATCTGCCTGCCCCGGGGGGGCTTCTGCAGACCCAGCACATCGGCCGGCTGGTGGTGGGGGTGCCCTCATTGGCAGGGGCTGCTCTCTGCCCATTCTTAACAAAAACGTGCAGACCAGCTCTTTGAGCAAGGTGAACCGCAAAGAGCTAACCCGACCGTGCTCTCCTCGAGCCATTCAGACTTCAGAGCTGAAGGAGGAGGTTGTGTCCTGGGGATTTTTTTTTTCTGTTGCTTTTCCAGCCCTAATGAGCAGGGAGGAAGTTCTGCTCTTTGTTTGAGTCACATTCACTGGTTTTGGTTTTTTTCCCCTGGTGATTATTTTTTTCCCAGCTGGGAGGGGAGGAGGGGATGCACTGCGCGTGTCTGTGCGGACACGCGGGACCATGGCGGGGTGGGATCATTCCACTTTACTCCTGAGTTTTAGGCAACAGGAGTTCCTTTTGTGAGGCTTCTGGTTTTTCCTAGCAGATCAAAACAAGGTCTTGGCTTTAGCGGGATTCATTTAAGGCTGGCGCAGGGCAGCGGTGTGCAGCTCTCTTCCAGTTTTCCCTGTCGCAGAGGGAGCTTTCTGGCCTTGAGTCTTCCCCCGGAGGCTCTAGGAAGCTTCTCGCTCGCTTTGCTGGAGAGCCAGAGCATCCCCAGCAGCCACGGTTGGGCCTTTGCAAATGGGGTCTGTTCATGCTACTCTTGCCCTGCCAAGCGTATTCCTGGCTGTAGGAATGCGGTTTGTAAGAGGATCCAGGCCCTGTGCTTGTGCTCCGCGCTCCCTTCCCTCTGCTTCAAGGGGTTTTTAGAGACCAGCTATCAGACCCAGAGTACCACGTGGGTGAAAACCGGTGCGAAGGCTGGATGCCCTCATTCAGGCGGTGCGCGGCTGCTCTCCTGGAAGACTTCACCCAGCTCTCCCCCGAGGACTGTGGCAGCGGGGCTGAGCCGTGGCCAGCCCTGGCTCTGCCCCTCGGCACAGGGGGGCTGCGGTTCGCTCGCCTCGACCGATGCCTTCTCCCTGGGCACCGAGAGCGATGGGTGCTGCCGCCTGCCCTCGCCCATCCCAGCGCCAACTGCCCCTCCGCCCGGGGCTCGGCGCGGCTTTATCATAATGCAGCATGAATTTCATTAGCTCGTTTTGTCTCTGCCTTTCCGAGCCTGGAGATAATTTAATCCAGAAGTGGTTTACAAGGAGGAGCGCGGTTTAGTCTGCAAAGCTTAATAACCCCCTCTGGCTGCTGTTGGAAAAGCCGAGCTTTTGGGGTAGGGCCGTTGGCTGCGCTCGGCGGAGAGGCCGATGCCTGGCTCCGCACCCTTCTGATCTCGTTAGGCAGATTTCCTAGCGTGAAATAACGAGGGGAGCCGCAGCCCAGGGTTGGCTGGGGCTGGGGCGAGGACGGCGGGCCAGGGGGAGAGGGTTCCCTTCCGCGGGCATCTTCGTTTCCCTCCGCCTAATCAAGGGAAGGTTTGCTTAGCAAGCTGCAAAAAATCATTACATATGCTGCTAGTGGCCTGGTTAATTAAGATCTACAGTTCTCTGGGTAGGAAAAGACGACCTATATTTACTGTATGTAGGAAGACATCTGTCAGCTAGAAGCGCTAGATATCCCAGTGCAGGTTTGTCCTGCTTTCTGCAGGCTCTGAATTGCAACTGTTTTTAAGCTCTGATGCAGACCAAGTTAATTTTAAGATGACTGTTACTATTCTAAACATAAGGAAGGGCATATTTAGCCTCTCAGTACTCAAGAAGGCAAAACCCCCTGCATGTTTCTAGTAATTTTTCCCTCACAGTTTGCACAAAACAACAACAACAAATCCTATTTGGTTTCTGCAAAAGAATATGTTCGAGGGTGATCGTAAAATAGATTATTTTTAAATCTGCAGATGGTTTCCACATATTCCTCCTCAGCTCACTGCAGCTTTCCACCTCAGTAAACCGGTTTGTAATTTAGCCGAGGGCTGTGGAGCAAGCGTTCTGTCGTCTTGTTTTTCTTGTTCGCCTCCTTTACCCCCCCTCCACAGCCCCCCCCTTCCCTTCCCTGTCCCCTTTCTCTTTGATTTCCCCTCGCTTTCCCCCGCTGATGGGTGTCGGACTGGGTGCGAGGGCAGGGATGGCTTTGTGGCCGGTGATCCCTCGGTCCCATGGCCAAGCCTGTGCGAGGAGGTCCCCGCAGAGCTGGGGGGCGCGGGGGGGTGACGGGCGACGCTGTGCCTCCCTCTCCTCCCAAACCACCCATTTCTCGGAGGGAGAACCCCAGCTCCGCGGGCACGGAGGCGCCTGCTCCATCCAGTGGGCTCTGGAGCTCGGCGGGGGCTCGGAGGAAGGCGGTGGAGGGTTTCTTGCCGCGCGGGTGAGAGATGCGCGGCCCTGCAGAAGATAATTAGAGAAAGGGCGCGCTTTCAGTCCTGCCTTCAGACTC
>VXBO01003547.1:58745-88986 GCA_013400135.1 Rhinoptilus africanus | reverse complement strand
CCCCAACTCCCTGGAAGAAAACACCGCTTTTTTTTTTTATTATTATTTCTTTGTTCTTTTGTGGTTCAGCATTATAATTATTGAGATTTCACTGCAGGGCAAGATGATCATTTGACAATGTAAGTGGGGAAAATAATTCTCGTGTTATCCAGCAGCCTTACTCTTACTATAATTATGGCGAAGCTCCTGCAGACTGAAGTAGGGGCAAAGAATTTCCTCCTATGCGGGTATTTGTCTTTTCAAGATTTCTCAAGATTTGATTGCAGATGTGAGGATTCTTTTTCCCTCCCGTATTTTTAATAACCTGAGGTTGGTGATGGATGGGAAAGGACTGAAGTACCTGTTGTTTTCCCTTTTGTTTTCATTAGGCATTTTCCATTTCTGTCATTCTCGGCATTGGTGATGGATTTTTATGAGCAAATATCTTGGTTAGAGCTATTTGGAATTGTTTGTACAGTAACGTCTACGGCGGCAACAAAACTCAATTAAAAAATCAGGGGAAAATGGATGGAGTGCTGCAAATCAGCCCCTCTCAGAGTGGGGGGCAACGATCGCTTGTTCCACGCCACCGGTTTCTGCTTGGTGGGCGGTGGGGACCGGCGCCGGGTTTGTGGCCGGGCAGAGCCATGTGTTTGCCATGGCCTTGGTCTGGCCAAGCTGGGACACCTTGTAGGGCCGTTTTTGGGGGAGAGCGTGGTGACGGGGAGGTGATGACTGAGACAACACCAGGGTGCTGCGGTATTTCTTCCCTTTGGGCCGGCAGCGTGCCCAGGGCGGACCGCGTTGGTGGTACCGTTGGGGAAGACTCCCCAGATGCGCGTCCTTCCTCCCAAACCCTCCCTGGTGCCGCGCGGGGCCAGCGTGCTGCCCCTGCCGCACTTCATCCCTGGTGCTCTCAGTGCTGCGGGAGGGTGGGGAAGGGGGTCTGTTGTCCCCCCTCACCCTGGGGCTGATGGAAATGAGCTGACAGAACAGAGGCAGCATTAGCCTAATTATGGCCATACACGATGCTACCTCGGCAGTGGATTTTCCTTTCTCAGTGACTTCCTGTTTTCCTCTTTGAGATGCAAATTTTTGCACAGTCCTCGATCCAGATTCTCTTCTCATTAGCATGAAATCTGACTAGTTCCCTGGGTTTTTTAAATAAGCAAATTGAAAAAAAATAAAATTAAACACTGCTCACGAAGTAGTGGTGCAGCAGCGGCTGGGGGGTATGGGGGGCAGGAGATGGAGAGGCTGGTGGGGAACATGCTGAGCTTTTTCGGGAATGACTGAAGCCGACCGGCAGCGGTGGTTTGCCGTGCCAGCCTGCTCCGCTCCTGCAGGGCTGAGCCGGGGACAGGCATCAGCTCGGTGGTGGGCAGAGACCGGGCCGTGCCGCCTCCCCGAGCCCCCAGCCCTGCGCCGAAGCCTCTGCCGCCGCCGGAGCGAAGGCAGAAGCGCGTTCAACCCGCAGACTCAAGCCTTTCATTTTGCTTCCTGCTGGAAAACGAGGCTCGTCGTAATAGGAGGTTAAAAAAAAATTAGACTAGAAAAATCCTTTTTTGAAATAAGTGTTATCTCGATGGATTTTATACATATATAATTTTTTTTTTTTTTATGCCTGCCGTAATCTCTACCCTCTGCAGCTCAGCGCTGGGAGAGGACTGGTAATACATCTGAAGCAGACGGCACTATTTTGTGGTAAATGTCACTCTAGTAATATTTATCTCTCCTTGGAAATAGAAATACAAGACTCGCTAAAGCGATGCGCGCGATACGGCGATGCAGCGTCGCGGGCTGGGCTCGGGGAGACACGGCTCTCTCCTGCTGGGTCCCGGTTCGCCCCGGGATGCCTTTGCCTGGCGTCGTTTTTCCTCCCCACCTTCCCCAGTCACCCCCTCCCCAGCCCCTCCCTCCCCTCCGCTTTCTGCCACATAATGAGTTTGATAAGAAATTGTCTCGTTAACAGGATTAGCCATGGAAATCTCTAGTCCCCTCCTATTCATTTTGTAATGCTCTTCATCCTGTTCTGTAATTTTCTGCTGGTATTAGACGGCTCCGGACCACCTCGAGAGATTAATTCCTCCTCCTCTTTCACAGTGCCAGAGCCGGGGGGGGCTGCTCTCCGGGCGACCCCCAGCCCTGGCCCCGGCCCCGCTCTGCAGAGCTGCTCTTCCCCAAAGGGAATTTCCTCCTGGCTTTGTTTCAGTGAGCGTCTCCTTTTTGCAGTGACACACACAAACCAACCAAAGTGTCCCCAGACACTCCTGGCCCTCGCTGCCTGTGCCTGGCTCTCGTTTGAGCAGGCATTGCCCACAAAAAGCTCAAAAAGCTGCGGTGACTCGGCATCGGATTAAAGCCCGGAGAAGCCAACTCCACTCTCACTGAGGCCCGTGTGAATCCAGTCCGGTGGGCAGCCGAGGCTGGGATTTACTCCCGTGAAAATGGGTTGCGAGACTGGCCCCTTGGTAAATAATTACTCTCCGTTTAATAACTCCTAGCAGCCCTGCTGGATCCCTTGCTGCTGAGGGAGCTGAGAGAGAGAGATCTTTCTTAACATCTGTTTTCCCAAGTTTTGCCGAGTTGCGAGCCCGCGTCTGGGAATTGGTGTCCAGGTAGCGGGAACTGCAGGCTGCCCCTCGAGCAAGTGGGGAAGGAGATTGTCTGGAGCCGCCGCCTGTGTGAGACGGTACAGCAACGGCAACACCTTTCATTTTCTCAGGTGTAATGACATTAGCCTGTGTGATTTCCTCAAGCACCCGCCTGGATTGCGTTCGCGGCTCTAAAACACAGCCGCACAAAAAGCTGCCCGCGCACAAACTCGGAACCTCTCTTACACCTTTGGTGCCCAGAGAGAGTAGATGGCGATGCCATTGCACCAAGAGTGAATTAGCAGAGATGCTAATTGTTATGTGGCCTGTAAGATTTCGGGAGAGGACGCGCACTTCAGGGCAGGGAGAGCAGGGCACTGCCGGGGGGGGGGGCAGCTTTAACAAGGTGATTCCCACCCGGCAGGTCCCTCCTGAAGGCAGTCATTTATTCCCCAACTCTCGCTCCCTGCAATTGGTGTGTCCGCGAACAGATTAACTTCCTCTGCTTGGTTGGAAACTATTTGTCATGCTGCCGGTGATTAATTTTTGCAGTGGGGGTTGCACCTGAGCAGCTGGCGAGAGCCGGGAGGTCTGGAGAGGCTGGGTCTGGCCCCGGTGCTCCCAGTGCTGCTGGTGCTCCTGCGAGCCTCGTGCTGGGGGAGTAGGATTGCGGGTGCACAGAGCTGCTTTTACCAATTTTTTTTTCGTGCACGTTTCCTAAGCTTTGCCAAGAAAATCCCTGGCTCTGGAGGCCGTTTCTGCCGGTAAACCTGACCATCGGTGCCCCGCGGTGGTGGCGGTGCAGGTGGGGGAGACCCCGGTGCCCTGGGCACCCCATCTCTGCAGGGCAGGGGGGATGCTCGGCGCTTTGTGCCCCTGGTTGCCATCCTCTTGGGTGCTGTCTGTGCCATGGGTGGGAGGAGGGGGCCCGGGAGCCGTGCACCTTGATGCATTCCGGCTGCAGAGCTGCATCCCGGGCAGGAGTTGGAATCTGGCAGCTGCCGGCCGGAGGCTGCGGTTAAGATCTCTCTCCAGCCATTCCTGAAGGGTGTTTGTACACCCCGTGCCACCGGCTCTCTCCGGGCCGTAAATCCGGTGGTCAGAGCCAAACTTGACACTCAGGAAAAAAAAACCCACCGCGTTTCCTTCTGTATTTGTTGACTTGTCGCCGGCAGGCTGGGGTTCTGCAGGTAATTCTCTAACGCGTCGGGAGCTAATTCACTGGAAAAGCATCCGCTGCTGAGCTGCGGCTCTGCCGTGCGTGGAACGGGCTCTGCCGGGGGGGAGACAGGGGAGGGAAAGCCCCATCCCCGGCTGATCCGCAGGGGCAGAGGGCTCGTCCCTGCCCCGGGTCCCTGGGGTGCCCAGGAGAGGGGACCTGGCACCGCGGCTGCTGGGCAGCGCTGTGACAGGGAGGTGACAATGACATCCTCCTTTTAAACCTTTCCTGCTTTTTGCTTCTCTCTCTCTCTTTTTTGTTTCATCTCCCCCTCTCAGAAAAGCCATTTAAATGCAATTCCATTCTTAAAACCTCTCCCTCATGCATGCCTAATGAACGTCAGGCAGCAGCGCCGGCGAGGGGCCCGAGCGGGATCCAATCTCGCCTGGTGTCGACAAGTCATTTGGAAGAAGCCCTGGGAGCGCGCCCGGTTTTATTACGGCGTAATTAGAAATAAAATCTTGTTGCAAGAGGAGAATGAGAGATGGGTGTTAATCCTGTAACGGGAGGAGATGGAGCCGTGCTTATAAAGGAGATTAAGGAGGGGAGGCGGAAAGCCCGTCACGACTCCCCGACTTCCACCCTCCTCTGCTGTTTCCCCCTTCCCGGCTCGGCAGCCTCCGGCAGCAGCAGGCGTGTGGCTGGAGCGTGGCTGGCGTGCCTGCCCGCCGCCGGGAAAGGGCTCCTGCTGGGGCTGCCTTCCTTTCTGCATCTCTAGGGCTGCAGGGGGATGCTCCCGGCACAGCCCCGGGACGCTGCACAGCTGCCGTGGTTTCTGAGGGAGGAGGCTTTTTCGGGGGCACGGTGCGCTCTTCAGGCAAAGGAGGAGGAGGGAGAGGGGGTCCCCGTGGTGCAAAGCCCGAGCCGAGCGCTCGGCTGGCGTGGGCTGTCCTCCGGCTGCCCACGGAGGCCGGAGGTGGGAAGGTTTGGCCCGGTGCGTGGTGGCTCGGCCACGCGGGAGGGATGCGCTGCCTTGCAAAGGGCTGGGGAGCGGCGACCGCCTGACGCCTCCCCCGGGATCCCCACTGCAGGCAAACACGTGAATAAATCTGTCAGATATCGCGCGGCTCCTATTAAATTTGCATTGAGCTCCAGTCGCGGTTCCTCTTTTGACATCTCGGGGATGGGTGGATGGATCTTTAATCTGGTGCCCCGTCCAAGTCCCCTCTGCTTTGGGTATTAGCTGTGGCGCCGGGCTGGGCTCAGCCTGCTGAGATGAAAGGCAGCTCTGGTGCGTGGCCACCGCTTGCCAGCCCCCTCCCCTGCCCGGGGTCCCCCATCCCCGCCAGGGACCATGTCCCGCTGCTGGGGCTGTCCTGGGGAGGGAGGTGCCCGCGATCCGTCGGGCAGAGAGATGGGGTGAGCGGTGCCATGCGGAGCCATGCCACAGGGTTGGGCAAGTGTTTTCCTGCTGTCCAGGTTTGCTGGCCCACCCCAGGGAGGCTCCTCGTCCCCGGGCAAGCCCTGTGCCAGGCTAAAGGCATCCTGGAGCAGCAGCAGCAAAAAAGTGCTGTTACGGCAGCAGCGGAAAATCACAGGCTTCCTTCTTTGGGGCTTCCCCCTCCGTGCTTTCCCCCCCGGGAGGCGTTAGTCACTTTAAACGTGGCCAGAAATAGCACCAAACAGTTATTGGATTTGTCCGGGATGCCTTGGGATGCATATGCTCAAAGTATGGCTAATTCATAAACGCTGGCACCTATTGATTCTCTAGCAGTTAAAATAGACTGCGTAAGGAAATATTGGCCCCGGAGTACCAAGGGAAAGTTATCTCATTAGTCTTATGAACTATAAAATGTGCTCTCTCCTGAAGCCCTGACCCCATTGTTTTTATAAATCTATATTGGATGGAGCGGTAGCTGGTAACCTGTATCGACTGCGATTTTTCTCTTGAAATTGGAAGGCCCTTGGGACTGATGGTAAGTTTTGTGGCCACCACAGGCAGAGGATTTCGGTGGCAGTGAAGACGTGCCTGTTTGTGCGCGTGCGCAGTGAGAGACCCTCCTAACTTTTGCTGGGCAGGATGAGTCCCCCTCTCACCTTCGTGCTTTTCCCTGGGCGAGGGACAAGCTGGTGGGGCTCCTGGCTGCCCTGCTCCTCTCGCAGGGGTGGGCGAGAGGGACAGGGGGGGCTTTGAGGCATTTCCAAAGGCTCAGGTCTAGCTGGAAGAGTTATTAGAGGCACATCGCTCCAGCCTGGCCACGGATGTACTTAATCCTCTGCTTCCCATAAAGCTTTTCCACCTCCTGGCAGGCAGAAAGATCTGATTTTATTCGGTGACCTTCGACGTTCATCTCGCTGGCATACTTGGCAATAAGTCACGTCGGTGAGGTCTCTGTTGGAGCTGTTTGCATCAGTTACTGCCCTGCATCTCTCCCTTGGACCAGTGTAACGGTCCTCGGTGGAGTTATTTGCCCCTTTTTGAGGGAAAAAAAAAAAAAAGAGTATGGGCACTGCACTGTCAGGTTGTAGATGTTCTGTTTAATGGAACGGCATCTTTAAAGCTGTGGCTTGCAAGGGGGCAGATGGATAGAGGGGTAGAGAGGTGGATACTAAAACCTGCGGATTTTCTGCCTGTTCCTGTCTCCGGGGCTGCTGCTCTGGCTCGAGCCCCGGCTCGGAGGCTTCATCTTGGGTGCGTGGGCTGTGATGTCTGGGGAGCTCCAGCGGGCTGGGGGGGCCGAGGGCAGCCCTGGGTCATCTGGGTCAGCGATGCTCCCACGTGTCACTGTCCCTGTCACCTCCCGCCGTCCGGGAGGTCCACTGGCTCCTTGCACATCGCTCCAGCTCTCGCAAGGCTTTGTTTCCAGAGGAGGAGCGCGGTGGGTCCGCAAATGGGGCTGCGGTTGGCCATGCACGGATGTATGCCCCTCTGCCAGTGTGTGGGGAGGGGGGGGACAGTTGGGGCTGCCAGCACTTTGTGGAATACAGCCCCCGTTACCATGGAAACCGCCCCCCCCCTCAAATTCCAGTGCAGCCAATGTTCTTCGCTTACTGGTTTGATGGGAGATGAAAAATTAATGGTTGATTTGCATGTTATTTCAGTGCGCTTGCGGGACTGCTCCCTTCCCCCAGCTCCCCCTTCCCTTTTACGGAGGTTTGTACGAATCCCTTGACGCCTCCGATCAGCGGCGCGGAGCGGCTGCTCCCAGTTGCATACTGGTGCTGCTGCACCGGGGGTGCCGTGCTGTGCCACCCACCGAGGCACAGCCGCGACGGAGGTTTTGGCTGGGGAGCCCCTGACCCCTCGGAGCAGGGATGGGGACGCGGGTCCCGGGGTGCCGCAGCGGTGTGGAAGCTCACGGGGGACACAGGGACAGCCATCCCAGTGCCTCTGGCACACCACACCGCTCGTGCTCCCCCTGCTTCCAGGGAGAATCTGCGCGGGGCTGCCAGCCCGGACTCTGCCTGTGCATCCTGTTAGCTGCTGCCAGGTTCGCATTTTATTAAGGTTGCTCTTTCTTTGCCGTTTAGAGTCCCTCATACTCTCATATCGAGCAATTAGAGTCAAACGCGCGCATGTAGCTAAGCCGCAGCTGGAAGCAGGCAGTGCCAGCAGAGCTCCGGGCTGCCGTCGCCTTGGCTCCTGCCGAGGATGCGCTCCAGTTCCCGGGTGAAGAGCCCGGGTTTCTGCCAGCCGGTGGCCTCAGGCGCTTGCAGGGAGAGGGCTCTGCACTCCTGCCCCGGCTGGGCAGAGCCAGGCCGCCCTGTTCTGCCTTTAGTTCCCAAATTCCACCAGTGTTTCTCCTGCTCTTACGGGTTCAACCATGGCACTTCCCTCCACCCAAACCGAGAACACCCAGGTGCTTGCAAAAGGTGCTGGAAGAAAAGACGGTCGGTTCTCCTCAGCGAGTAGGTCCTGCTGTGCCAAGCGTGGTGCGGGACTTGAAGGAGCCATTTGCTGCCGTTGCTGATTTAAAGACTGGGCTTAAAGGTTTCACCTCCGACCATTCAGCTCTATTAATTACCTTCTGCTTCCCTGCGCTCAAGGTGTTTGGCAGGGGGTGGTTTGGCTGGCACACACGGTGCAGCCGAGCAGATGGACCACCCCGTCCCAGCTGAGGCTCGGTGACCATGGAAACCGGAATAAACCCCAGGCAGGTGAGCTTCTCCCCAGTGCCTCCGCTTACCCTGCTCTCCACGTACCCACTAAATTGTGCCACGGCGCAGGTCTTTCTGAGTTAATTACTCTGAATATTCATGATGAATTATAGGGGTCAGGCTGCTTTCCTGACCGAGTTGAAAACTTCTTTCCTGGTGTGCTCTGGTGTACTCCAGGCTCCAAAACCTGCTGGCTGGAGGGGGCTGCTCCGGCAGCGCTGCCGGGGCTGTGCCACCCTGCCTGCTCTCCTGCCATCCTCCCTCAGCGCTCAAATAGCAGCTCCAGCCCTTATTTGTTTTCGCACGCTTCTAAGTAAGTTAAGCTAATTATTAACTCAGCGGGACGGATTCACTTTTAATTGCCGCGTTGCTATGCAGCGTGTGGCGATGTGGCGGAGCATCGTGCCGGCGGAGCATCGTGCCATGTGCTCTCCTCACCCACTGTGGCCACCGTGTCACTGCCACGCCGTACCGTGGGGCAGGGAGGGGAGAGGGCTAAATCCCCCAAATCCGACCCCCAGGAGTGCAGGTGTGTGTAAGGACACCCCAAGCCCATCTTTGTGCCTGGTCGGGTGTGTTTGCCGCAGGGCGAGTGCCACCACCGAGGGAGGTGGGCTGCTCTTGCGCACACGGGGCTGCTACGGCAAGTGCTGCTGCTCGCCCACTTTTGGCTGGACTTCACCAGTCTGCCTGAAACTTCATCCCCTGAAGGTGAGGCCAGAGGCTGCACCCCAGTGCAGTCGGGGTGCGGGGAGGCGGAGGAAGGACCCGCTCTGCCCACCCAAGGCTCCAGTTCCCTGCCTGGAGCACGGGGGCTTTGCCTGAACCCGGTGCTCAGAGCCTGGGAGACGATGTGCTGGGTCGGGCCTGGCTCCCTCACCCTTCTCCTCCCTTTGTGTCTCCAGAAAATAGGTTTTTTATTACTTCTTATGGAGGTTTGTACATATCGGACGTGCAGAAGGAAGATGCCTTGTCCACCTACAGGTGTATCACCAAGCACAAGTACAGCGGGGAGACGCGGCAGAGCAACGGAGCCAGGCTCTCGGTCTCAGGTGAGCACACGGCTGCTGGTGATGCTGACGGGGGCGGGGGGACGACACCCCTGTCCCACGGGACCCGGGGGGCTCCTGTGCCCGTGAGGGTGTCCAGCGCTGCCTGCATTCCCGCTGCCCTGCCTGCCCTTGGTGGTGCGGGAGGGAGCAATGGCATCGCTAGCTCTGGTACCCACAGGGAGAGGACACCCCGATGGGGGGTGGGAGGTCCCGCTGGGGCTGCGCAGGGGGTTTGTGCTGCCTGGCGTGTGTCCCCGAGCCTGCAGCCCCCCCCAACCCCCGGTGCTGGCCGCGGCAGGCAGCAGCGCTGCGCAGCACCCCGAGCGAGAGGCGATGGGGCGCGAGGCGATGCGATGCGACGGCCCGCGATGTGAGCAGCCTGACGCGATGTGACGAACATGCAAGCGATACTGCAGCGGAGGCAGCGCAGTCCGTAGTGCCGGGTGTCTCGGGGCGCTGCCGGCTCCGCTGACTGCCCAAATTACTCCGCTCGGGAGGGAGTTCGCCCGACTCCGACTCCCAGCCATGTCGCCGTGCCCACTTTCTGCCATATGCTTTTTCTGTCCTCGGGTCCACGGGCTGGGGCTCCCGCACTGGCTCTTCAAATTAACCCCATAGAGGGTAGGGAAGGGGTTCGGGACGGCCAGGCTGGGGCTTGCCTGACGTCGCCCCAGCCCCTTTGAGACCTGAGGGTCCCTTGTCCCACCCATGGCCGTCCTTCCGCATGGCCCCTGGGGAGCACGGGCAGCCACCGCCTGTATCATCCCCTCCCCATGGGCATTCGATCTGGCCCGGTCCCCTCCTGGTCACTGTCATTATTTACACGTCACGGCGTTTTACTTCTGCTTGGGAGTAATGAAAGAGGTTTCTTTCCCCTGGAATTTAATTTCACGCCTGAGACTTGGTGATTAATTTTCTCCTTTCCTAGCTGCCTGATGGGCCCCTTTGCTTGTAAATTTTGAAATGTGCCACAGAATTTGTGTATTTTGCACCAATTAGGTGTCACCTTGAGTAATTCCTCCGGTGCTGAGTTTATTCATCCCACCAACTAGTGAGGTGCCGTTTTCCCTCCCGCCTCCCCATGAGCCTGCTGCCCCAGCCCCACGCCCAGCGGAGGATGGGGCTGGCATCCCGTGCTCCTGCCAGGCAGAGCCACCGGCTCACGGGGAGCCATGCCTTCCCAGCTGATGTCAGAGCCACACAGAATCACAAAATCGTAGGGTCGGAAGGGACCTCTGGAGATTATCCCATCCAAACCCCCTGCCAGAGCAGGGTCACCCAGAGCAGGGGGCACAGGAGCGCGTCCAGGCGGGTTTGGGATGTCTCCAGAGACGGAGACCCCACCACCTCCCTGGGCAGCCTGGGCCAGGGCTCTGCCACCCTCAAGGGAAAGAAGTTCCTCCTCAGGTTTAGGTGGAACTTCCTATACTCAAGTTTGTGCCCGTTCCCTCTTGTCCTGTCCCTGGGCACCACTGAGAAGAGCCTGGCCCCATCCTCCTGACACCCACCCTTCAAGTATTTATAAGTGTTGATAAGATCCCTCAGTCATCTTTTTTTGCAAACTGAAGAGACCCAAATCCTTCAGCCTTTCCTCATAAGAGAGGTGTTCCAGTCCCCTCAGCATCTTCGTAGCCCATGTCAAGGGCACACGGTGGTCCCGGGTGGGGAGAAGCCTTGCCGTCGCCTCTCCACCTGGTGAGCCCATTTCCCTTCCCAACCCAGACCCGGCGGAGTCCATCCCCACGATGCTAGACAGCTTCCAGTCCAGGGAGGTGAAGGCTGGCCGGCTGGTGGAGCTGCCCTGCATCGCCTCAGGCTACCCCAACCCGGCCGTCCGGTGGATCAAGGACGGGCGCCCGCTCCCCGCCGACAGCCGCTGGACCAAGCGCATCACGGGCCTGACCATCAGCGACCTGCGCGTGGAGGACAGCGGGACCTACATCTGCGAGGTGACCAACACCTTCGGGTCCGCAGAGGTCACGGGGACCCTCACGGTCATAGGTGAGAGCCGGCGGGGGTGCTTCAGTCCTGCCGCCGCCTTTAAGAGAAAGCCTTGTATTTCCGCGTGGCGTGTGGCACGCTGGAAGCCGCTGTCTTGCGTGGCAGCGTGTGCGATGTGGCGCTCCGAAGGCTTGCGGAGGTTTATCGTGCTGCGGTGGCGCATCCGCAGACTGATTTACCACTTCAGTCGGGGCAGGGAGAGGGGTCTCTGGAAAACTCAGAGCGATGCCGGGGGATGTAAATTGCCGGATGGCGGCGTCGGTTTTATGTTAGGTGCTGCTGCGCTTTTTCAGGTTGATTTTCGTAAAATAAGCTCCAACCAAACAGTAAATACTATCTGGGCAGGCCATGTATTTGTCGTGTGCTTTGTTCCTGGGGATTTCTCCTGTCACCAGGATCCCGGTGGTGCCAGAGCTGGCACGTACCACGACTGTCTTACCTGGAGCAGCATCGTGGGGAGCACAGCACTGAGCGGGCGCTGGCAGCCTGCTGGGAGCTGCCCTCCATGTCCCCAGTGCTGTCCCTCAGCACACCGGCCATGTCACCCCCTGCGATGGCTTCTCCCAGCTGCCTCCCCCACGGTGCCGGCACCCCTGCTGGAGGCTCAGGGCTGATGTTAAAAGCAGCGGATGTCAGCAGGGAGGATGGTGGGGGTGGCACCGCTTTATTGTGCGGTGACATTTTATGTGTAGCCGCGCTGTGATGGCAGGGCAGGAAAGGCAGAGACAGGACAGTAATGCCCAGATGCCTCCCGGCACCGCCAACGCCTCGCCCGCTCTCGCCCTTTCTCGCACAGACCCTCTGCGTGTGACCCTCACACCAAAGAAGCTCAAGACGGGCATCGGCAGCACCGTCATCCTCTCTTGTGCCCTCAGCGGGTCCCCTGAGTACGTCATCCGCTGGTACCGCAACACGGACCTGGTGGTGGTGGATGACTACATCTCCATCCGGGGCATCAGCAACGAGACCCTCCTCATCACGGCCGCGCAGAAGAGCCACTCCGGCGCCTACCAGTGCTTTGCCACCCGCAAGTCCCAGACGGCACAGGACTTCTCCATCATCACGCTGGAGGGTGAGCCGGCTTCCTTGGGGTGGGGGCTTTTCTCTGCCCCTCACTGAGCTGCCGCATCGCTGGGATGCTTTGTGCATGGCAGGAGGGCGGCAAGACCTGGTGGTGTTCCAGGGATTCCTGGGGCCACACTGCTCCCACGCTGCTGCCTGGGTCGTGTGTGCCATCCGCAAGCAGCTCAGGGACGCAGCAGGGCCGGGACAGGGGGAAGGACCAAAATAAGGGGTTACTTGCCCACTCCCAGCCTCTGGACCGAGACGCTGCCTCTCGCCAGGTGTCCACTCCCCGCTCCTCGTGAGCAGGCGTAGATGCAGGTTGCTGGATGTTTAGACAAGGGATGGGCACCCTGAGCCCGGTGTCCCCGTGAGCCAGCGCCTGTATCGACCCGCAAGCCCCCTTGCCCCCCCTCTCAGCATCCCCTCGCTGCAGGGATGCAGGGATGGCTGGGTGCGTGTTGCCGATGGGGGCTCCCACCCCAGACGGGGGCTCGCAGCCGTCCCACCAGCGGGTGGGTGACTGCTGCTGCCTGTGGCTGCCGCTCCCTGACCCCCCTCCCCCTGGGTGCCCCCCAGATGGGACCCCCCGCATCGTCTCCTCCTTCAGCGAGAAGGTGGTCAACCCCGGGGAGCAGTTCTCCCTGATGTGTGCCGCCAAGGGGGCCCCCCCGCCCACCGTCACCTGGGCGCTGGACGACGAGCCCATCCCGCGGGACAGCGGGCACCGCACCAACCAGTACACCATGTCGGACGGCACCACCGTCAGCCACATGAACGTGACGAGCCCGCAGATCAAGGACGGCGGCGTGTACCGGTGCACCGCGCGGAACTCGGTGGGCAGCGCCGAATACCAAGCGCGAATAAACGTAAGAGGTGCCTGTCTACTTTTAAATATCAGAATAGGACTTTTACTGGGCATTTGGTTGTGTTCTGTTCCCCGGCCGAGCGCTCCTCCTCGCCTCCCCCTCCTCTCCCCAGCCGTGTGGGTCTCCCCGGCTGTCCCGGCCCCATCCCCCGAGCTCCCCGCTGGCTCCCACACGCAGGGCTGAGCCCCCCCCGCCGTTTAAAGCGGGGAGCTGAAGGAAGCAAGAAGCAATCCTGCAGCCTCGGAGAGCTGGTGCTCGGCTTTGCAGGGGTCTCACCCCATTGGGGTGGCTCTTGCCCCACCGAGCCCCCGCTTCAGAGTTGACAGATATGTCCCTGTGGGTCCCTGTGCACAGGGAAGGTGGTGGCAGGCACCGGAGCATCCTGGGTCTCCCGTGCCCCCCAAGCACCCCCCAGTCCCACCTCCCCGGCAGCAAACGCGCCCGCCGGCGCAGGGATCTACATGACAAACGATGATGAGGCAGCACGTGAAATCGTGGAAAATGAGCTTTGATTTGTCATGTCTGTGTTTTCTTTGTCTGCTAAAAGCCATGGCCGCGTTAATCACCGTGTTATTGGGGCTGGAGCGTGTTGCTCGGTGCGTTCCGGGGAGCGCTCTCAGGCACGGGGTTCGGTGTAAGACCCTGCCCATTAATAATCACTAATTAAAGCTTCCAGGTGGGAGCGAGGCAGAGACAAGGTAGCATTTATTTATCTGCTGAGAAAGGGGGTTGAAGGGCTGTGTTTGTCTGCGTCTCAGGTTTGAAATGGATCTAGTGGCTTTTTGGCTGGGATCCCAGGAGAGTCTGAATTTTGCTGCCGTTTACTACTGAATTTGGAGTGAGTTCATCCCTCAGCCATGAGAAGCCAGAGCAGCGTTTTCAATGAGGACGTTCCCTTGTCTCCCTTTTTCCCCTCTCTCAGCTCGTGACGGGCTGTCACTAGATAAGAGTCAGGCTTTTTTTTCCCCTGGAATGGAGGAGTCCCTCAGACAGGCCCAAGAGACAGTTACACAACGTGATGCTAATTTCTTTTTTCCTGCTCCTTTTCTAAACATGTCCCAGCGCGAGAAAGACCATCCGTCAGCTTGTCCTGAGTGTCTGTTAAGCTGTTGTCCTGCTACATCCTTAGGATGAGGCGTCAAGATAGAGTTAATCTTTAGGTTAGTTTGCTATTTTATGCAGTGGCTGGGAGAACAATGTCATTATTGATGCGTGAAGACTCTTGTTGAAATACCAACCTGCGGTGTCCTCCTAGCCCTTAAGCCCACTCGAACTGGTGACTCTCGAGCTTTTCAGCCATGCTCAGCCTGCCAGCGGGAGGCTCAGAAAGGTGTGTTTTACTGGAGGTTTGCCAGTGGAAGTCAGGTTCTTGGAGCATCTCTGGTTGAGGGTATTGGGCACAGTTCAGCTTCCTTCTGAGAGGCAGAGAGCGGCTGCGGGGGACGCTCCCCGTCTCTCCTGCAGTCCCTGTGGCCACAGGCGCTGCTGGAGGAGCCGTGGCGGGGCTCCATCGCAGAGTCACCCTGCGCTCCCAGACCCCGTCCCGCCTCTGCCGGGGAGCAGCGGCTGCGGCCTCGGCTCCCCCAGCACTGAAGCTGCCCCTGCAAAACTGGGGTGGGATTTGTCCCTCTGCTCATAGCCGCGCTCTTGTAGGGGTGTGCGAGCGGCTCTGGCTGGAGGCTGCAGCCCATGAGTGGCTTTCTCCACCCGCGCTCAGAGAGGAGCCCTCTCCTCCTTCGCTCCTCACCCAAAACCAGGCTGGGTCCCAACTGTTCTGGTTACCTCCTTTGACTGTGAAGCTGGCTCTGAAGTAGCAGCAGATCTGCATGCAACCAAGCTGCCCTTCGGAATTAACCCAGCCTGCCTCTTCCTTCCTCCCGCTATGTAGGTCCCCCGAGCATCCGAGCGATGAAGAACATAACAGCGGTAGCGGGTAGGGACACTTTCATCAACTGCAGGGTGATCGGGTACCCGTATTACTCCATCAAGTGGTACAAGGACTCTTTGCTGCTGCCCGATAACCACCGCCAAGTGGTCTTTGAGAACGGCACTCTTAAGCTGATGGACGTCCAGAAAGGCATGGATGAAGGAGAGTATCTGTGCAGCGTGCTGATCCAGCCCCAGCTCTCCATCAGCCAGAGTGTCCACGTCACGGTGAAAGGTAAGCGGGTGGAGAGGCTTTCCCTGGAGCAGATGGAGAGGCCGCCCAGGTCGTGTTGGGGATATCTCTGTGCGAGACGGGGGCAGGGAAGCATCGCACAGGGGACTGGCAGCCGGGCACTGGCCGTGCTCTGCCAACGCCGCACCGATGGGAGCTTGGCTCCCACCACAGCCACTCTCAGGAGCTGGCTCGGCTCCTGCCGGAGTGGCTACCTGGTCCTGCCTGCGCGCCGGCAGCTGCCCCGAGCCATGCCGTATCCATTTCCCCTTACAAGCCACGGAGCAAGGATTTACGGTGTAAACATAGCGTATTAAAACATCTAACCTTTGCTCGGATCACCTTCACCGATGTTTTTCTGTGTGTCTTAGCTTTTAAAAAAATAATACTCTCAGTCTTCCGAGCGCACGGAACATCTTAAAAGCTTCTCCAGGCCATCAATTATTCAGCCCCATTGAGGGAGCTATCAGTCCTAATGAATTGAGCCGGATGCATTCCCTCCCAGTGACTGGCTGAGATTGCGCCGTGCCTGCACGGTGCTCCCGTATCTCCCCTCCTCAGAGTTGTCGGGTCGGCGCTGCCCGTCGCCAGCGCGGTGTTTGCAGTAAATCATTTAGACACACACAGCCGCGCTGGGGACGGAGCCGGCCAATTGCCTTTCTCTGTCTCACCCAGCAGGGTATTTATGGACTGGATTTTACTCTGATCCCCCTCCCTCCCCTCCCACCCCCCACTTTCTTATTAGGAATCAGGTTAGCAAGAGAGTGCACCGAGCTGATTATAGATGCCACCACTTGATTAGCTAATGCTCTTCTCCAAGGCTTTGCAAAGGGAAGAGCAGGCTGCGGATAACCTGCCTGAGGGCGGTGTGGGGAGGACGTCTCTCCCTCCGGGGTCTGCAGTGCAGGGCAGGGCCAGCCCCGCTTTCCTCGCCTTATCCAAAATCCCCATCTACATGGGAGCTCCAGGGCTTGCATAGAGGCCAGAGCTGAGTAAATGCTGGTCTTCTCCTGGGATGAGTGGGACAGGCAGGGCTGGTGCAGAGAGAGCATCCATAGGAATGTATGCGAGTCGAGCTAAATAATGGCATTCACTTTTTGTCAGTCACTGGGGGGTGCCGTCGGAGGATGCAGGATGCTGAAGTTCAGCCGAGGATCCGTATATTCAGGGAAGCAACCACTAGCGAACCCTTCCAAGCTGGGATTTACTGCCGTGATTAGTGGCCAGTGACGGGCTGGGGAAGGTGAGCGGGTGGAAGCGTGGTGCGGGCCGGCGGCACAGGCTCTGCCGCGGCCAGACGTCTTCATTCCACCGGTGGCGTGGAGCTGGAGATTTACACCCAGCCCCGCTTGCTGGTTTTCCTTATTTGCTCCAGCCATCAGATAAAAGGGCCGGGGAAAAGAATTGCAAAGGCCCTAGAAGAGAGCGGGAGCTAGCTCCGTGGAGCAGAGTGCATAAATACGAGAGAGAGAGGAGCTCGGGATGGCGTGGAGCACCGTAAAGCTTTTATTGCCACAAGTGCCTGGCGACCAGTTAAGTGCCACGAGTGAGTTATGCAGGTCTTTCCCAGCGTGCGGCAGTGAATGCTACACAGCTCCCCTCCGGCGCCGCTCCCCCGGGAGCTGGGATGTGCAGGCAGCCCCCAGCCCTGCCCGCGAGGCATCGCCCCCGCCACGCTCCCCATCTGGCGTTGAGGGAAGCTCCCGCCCGGGTTTAGCTGCTGCTTGTCCTGGGGACCTCAGGTCCTCCCAGGTCCCAGCTTCAAACAACCCTGCTCCATACGGCTACGGCGATGCTGCTGGGGCATCTTCTCCGCGCACCCCGGCAGCGCGGTCTGAGGTGCCCTGGCAGCTCGTTATTCCCACAGATGCCTTTGAACGTCTTAATTAATCAGCTGTGGGTTTCGTGCTGTGCCGGGGCTCTGGCACAGCTCCGCTGGGGTGACAGCGGCGGTTTGGGGAGCGCAGAGCCGCCGCCAGCCTGGAAGCCCCAAAGAAAGGAGGGTCGCGGTGGGCGGTGAGGTGGGCAGGAGAGGGGAGCTGCCGTCCTGGGGAGCTGGAGCGGGGAGAGCTCTTCTGCCAGGGGAACCGGTCCTTCTCCTGGCAGCTTCGGAGCGACCGCTGGGGCGTGTTTGGAGAGGCAGGGACGGATCCACAAGCCCATCCCTGCTCTGCAATAGACTGCAGTGCATTTGCAATTAATTATTCATTAATTATGGAGAACAGGCAGCGCTGGGCTCCGTGACTCCAGTGGCCCAAGCCACATTGCTGTAGCTGGCGAAGGGACAGGCCAGGGGTGCCTGTGCCCCTCTGCAGGCCAGCAGCCCGGAGGGTGGCGAGCAGCCCCCCACTTGCCCCCAGAGCTGCCCCACGGAGGGACAGGGACCCGGCACAGAGACCTTGGCGATGGAGATCGGGGGGAGACGGGAGCCCAGGGACCTGCGGGGTGGTGCCGGGAGCCGCTCCTGTGCCTGTATGAGAGGGCAGCTTATGTCTGCCGAGGGGACAATTGGCAGCCTGCTAATTTAATTATGGAGACTGCGGAAAGAGGATCTCATCCACCAGGTGCTGAGCCTTGTTAAGCTAATTGTCTCCCTCTCTCCGCTTTCTTACCCCTCCCACATTGCCAGAGATGCTGCGGTTGCCTAATTAAGTTATCAGAAAGATAATGGCTGGTTCTGAATCCGGTGCCTTTAAGAAAAGCATCCATCTAATAATTGCTTTTCTGTGAGCAGATAAATGCTGAGGCGGAATTTCGGCTGGTGCATGTCGCGGGGTTGGCCAGGGCTTTCCCCAGAGCAGGGCCCGCTCTGCTCGGGAGGCCAGCATTTCTCCCTCCTGCGGTGGCCCTGCTGGCTGGGGGACATCTTCCCGCCGTCCTCCGCTCGGCAGCACCTTCCCCTCTCCCCAGCTGTGTTCCTGGTGGAAACAAAAGCCTGCCTGAGTTCCTGGGCAGCTAATCGGGGCTGCTTCTCCTCCTGGGACAACATCTCCGCCAAGTCCCCCTGGGGCCCGTCCCTGCAGGAGGAAGGCTGTCCCTGGATGGGCTCTCCAGCGTGCTCTTCCTCTCCCCTCCACAGTCCCTCCGCTGATCCAGCCCTTCGAGTTCCCGCCCGCCTCCATCGGGCAGCTCCTCTACATCCCCTGCGTGGTCTCCTCCGGGGACATGCCCATCCACATCACCTGGAGGAAGGACGGGCACGTCATCCTCTCCGGCTCCGGGGTCACCATCGAGAGCAAGGAGTTCATGAGCTCCCTGCAGATCTCCAGCGTCTCCCTCAAGCACAACGGCAACTACACCTGCATCGCCAGCAACGACGCTGCCACGGTCAGCCGGGAGCGGCAGCTCATCGTGCGGGGTGAGTCCCCCGCCCTGGGCTCGGGAGGGTGGACGGTGGCGGAGGGGAAGCACGGCAGGGAGCGGAGATAGGTGACGAGGCTGTAGGGAGATACCGTTGTCCTCCGGTGGAAGGAGCAGCGCCGAAGCAGGCGGGAGGGTGAGGAGCGCGGCTGAGCCAGAGCAGCCACATGGCCACGGGCAGGGAGGAGGTGCAAGGAGCTGATGGGGGTTTATTTACTACAGTGTCTGTCCTTTCTCTGAATTTCCTCAGTGCCTCCTCGTTTTGTGGTCCAACCCAACAACCAGGATGGCATTTACGGTAAAGCCGGGGTGTTGAATTGCTCCGTTGACGGGTACCCGCCTCCGAAAGTCATGTGGAAACACGCCAAAGGTAGGGGTGAGAGACGGCAGCGCCTGGGGCAGGGGAGAGTCCCCTTCTGGCACGGCCACCCCAGTGCCGAGCCTCAGAAGCCTTGGCTGAGCCCCGTGTCTCCGTGTCCCCGCCTAGGAAGCGGCAACCCCCAGCAGTACCACCCCATCCCCCTCACGGGCCGCATCCAGATCCTGCCCAACAGCTCCCTGCTCATCCGCCACGTGCTGGAGGAGGACATCGGCTACTACCTCTGCCAGGCCAGCAACGGGGTGGGCACGGACATCAGCAAGTCCATGTTTCTCACTGTGAAGAGTAAGTAGCTGGGGCCACGCCGCGGCGGCGAGGGTGGGTGTGTGTCAGCAGAGCCTGGTCCGGCACGGCCCCCCGCTCCGTGCCGAGGGTCTCCCACCGCACCAGCCTGGCTCTGCCCTCGGCACCGCGCGTCCCCCCATCCATGGGCAGGACACGGGGAGGGCTGTGATTCCTCTCCTCCAGGGAACCGCTTCCCTTTTGCGATTAAGCACGCGTTGTCCTTAGCCAAACTGAGCACTCAATTTACCTCGTACAGGAGGAAAGGAAATAGCTGGGCTAATTTGCCAGGGATGGGCTGGGAAGTGTTGTTAGACACCGTGTTTGGCCTGCGCTTATTATTGGATTCCTCTCCCGTTGCTATCAGCAGAATACATAATCTCCAGCTCCTCTTTTTTTTTATTGTGATTGTTGCTGCCGTGAGCGCTCAAACCTCAAAAAGGAGGTGGTAGAGGGGGGACCAGCCCGGCCGGGTTCGCTCCTGCGGCAGCTCCCGCGTGTCTGCAGAGCTGAGCAGGGCTAAACTCTGCCCTGCCGGCACCATGGAGGGGAAGAACCGTGGCGGCCACCACCGACCACCCTGGTTGCCCCTGGGCAGGGTGCTGCCGGGCAGAGGGGATGCGCAGCCGTGTGCAGGCGAGGGTCTTGCATGTGGGGAATCGCCCAGGACGAGGCACAGAGAGAGCGGCTCTGGCTCGGGCAGCCCCTCGCTGCCCCCCTCCCCAGCCGAGCGCTTGATGTGCCGGCACCGGCGGGCGTTTCTCTTGGGGGCTTCTCCCTTCCCTGCCCGGCCTCTGCGTCCCTGGGTTTCTGCTCCCCTCCCTGTCAGCGGTTTAATTTATCCTGCCAACTGATGAATCGAAACGAGCGACTTCAAACGACGCACTTCAATAAGGCGCAGGTACAAAGTCGAGGCGATTAATCCCGAGCGAGCGTGCAGAAGGCTCGGAGCCCGAACTGTTGCCTTGTCCCTGCTATCTGCTGTAATTGCATCCCAGGACAGGTTGCTTGCTGACTTGAATAGCACATAACCTTATTATGCATGTGCTTTTACATTTCCCGGAGACCTCGCCGCCTTTGAAAAGGTTTGGATGAATAGGTAGACAAAGCGCCGCAGCCAATTAAGCATTATATGGGGCTCTTTGTTTTGTTTCAGTTTTGGATTTTTGTTTGTTTAGCGAAATGTCAGGCCAATTAAAGGGAGATCAGCGCCGGCTTTCCTTGAAAGTCAGGCCACTGCGGACGGAGTTAAATGAAAGTTAATCAGCGCCCAAACAAAGCGTGCTGGCGGTCAGCAGGGGAGAGGGGAGCCACCGCAGCAGCCAGCCCGCATCCGACCATCCCCTTCCCTGATGCCGCGGTGATGGGCTCCAGGGGGAAACCGAGACGGCCAGGTTTCGGAGAGGAAGTCATTAGTGTCTCGTCAGGTTATTGCTGAGTGAAAGGTGGTGGGTGCTGCGTGCTGGGAGCGCGCGCCCCGGGGGGATGGTTCGCTGGGCTGAGCGCAGGTGAGGAGACCACCAGCGCGTGATAAACGCCATTTAGCACATGGCTGCACGCCCCCCCCGGGTGTCGAGAGCAGAGCGTGAGGGATGGCGAGGGTCGTGTCCTTCGGGGGGGGTTCCCTGCGGGCTGTGGTGGGCAGCAGGCGCCGGAGAGGGGGCTCCTCTGCTCGGAGCCCGCCGGCACCGCGGGTCCAGCCAGGGACCCGGAGAGGGGGGGCCACCTGCATGTCGCGGGCACGGGGACGGACGTGTTTGGGAGTTCGCTGCCGTATGGCAAGAGCATAACTGATTGCTTCCATGCAATTTGAATTAATCTCATGCTTCAGGTGAAACTCAGCTAATCAGTGTAGAAAGGAAGCTGGAATGGGTGCAATCAAATTAACATCACAGAGCCGGCTCCAAACAAGAAAGAGGGGGGCGCGGGAGGCAGGCGCAGCCCTTGTCACCCTTGTCACCGTTCTCATTCAGTTGTCACCAGTGGGCTGCGAAGCAGCTCGTGCCTCGGCCTGGCACGGGGCGGCAGAGCTGCTGACATCTCCCTTTTGTAGCCAGCCTTATCTCTGCCCAGCCAGTGGGACCAGCCTCCTGTCGGGGCGGTGTTAACAAGGCCCCTGGGCGCGGGGGCGGCGGAGCGGGCTGGGGGGACGGGTAGATGCAGAGAGCGTTGGAGGCAAGCTCTCCTCTGGGGAAGCCTGCCTGCAGAGCAGCACTGACCCGGGGCTCTGGTCGATGCTCTGATGGGCAGGAACCAGCGTTACCGATGGCCCTGCGCCCGGGGAAGGCAGTTTAGCCCAGCTGGGACATCCTCAGCAGCCCTCGGAGGGTGCCACGGCCAGTCGTGGGCGATGCTGTCCCTCCACAAGCAGCAGAGCTTTCCCCAGGGCAGGTGTTGGGTACCACTGTGCGCCTCTGCGCCCCGGTCCGGGCTGTCTGCACAGATGGTTGGGCTTTTCTTTGGGTTTGTTTTGCTGCTCTCCCCACTCTGGGCTGCTTGCCGCTCTCCTGGGACCCGGGCAATTGAGAGAAGTTGATATGTTTACATCCAAGGAGCTGCTTTTAATCAAACATCAATAAGTGCATTTCAGCGAAGCAGAGCCTGAAACGGAGCTCCTCTCCCGGGGCTGCCGCTCGCTGGGAAGGGGGACGCTGGCTGCGGGGCTGTCCTGCCCCTGTGGCCACAGACACCTTCTGCACCTCAGAGCCTGGGCTAAACGAAGGCTGAACTGGGGGGAAGCAGGTGGGCACACGGCTGGGGATGGGAGGGAGAAGTCCTGCGCTGCTTCTCATGGCTCTTGCTTTCCCGTGCCCTGGACCGCAGGTCCGGCAGCGATGCACGGCAGGTCTCAGCGCTGCTCCGACATCGTCCCCATGCCGGCTCGTGAGCGGCTGCGGTCCCCTCGGGGCAGGACTGCCAGGGGATCGTCACTGGGTGCCGGGCTAGGCACCGCTCGGTCCCGGCCCTGTGGGTGCATGCCCTGCACCCCGCAAATACCGGCAGCTGGGGAGGAAAGGTTTCCTTCGCTGTTAATTGAATTACATTGCCACAGAAAGCCGAGAAGTCGTAGCTCATTAGAGCCTCTTGTGTCCCATTATAACAGTGTGTGTTGCCTTTGCGGATTGCCATTATCATATATTACTGCGGGACTCAGCGGCGCTGTTTGTTTATGCATTACATTTTTTTCTGCTTACCCAGGCTGCCCTCGCCCCCCCGGCCCCCTCCTCCCGCACGGTGCACGCCGTGGCGCTGCGTGGCTCTCGGAGCGGCCGGGCTGCTGGGGAAGGAGCCTGGAGGATCCCTCGGAGCAAGGGGAAGCGCCTCGGCAGTGGCTGGGGGACGAGCAGGAGGCGGCTGAGCCTGGTCCTCCCATGGCCGTGCCATCCAAGCGCCCGGACGGGAGTTGGCAGCTTCGTGCCAGCGCTGCGGACGCTCTCCCGCAGCAAGAGGGACTCTGTGCCATCCCGAGGGCCATCCCTAACCGTGCTGCGGCCGCTGCTTGGGCAGCCCCGGGATGTGCCCACGCTGGGTGCTGCAGCGCCGTCGGGCGCTGAGCGCGATGTGGAGCCTCCCCACCGTCCACCTTTGCATATTGGGGTGGCTATGGGGAAAAAAAAGTATGTAATCGCTGGTATCTGCAATGCAAAGGCGGCCTTCCTGACGTGAAATTGTACTCTATATTCTGCCCAGGTTTATATGAGTGAATTATGCAAATCTGTGATGGAAAACATTCTTCCTCTCATCCTCGGGAGTGTAAAACCTTAGTCAATAATTCATACCCGCACGTCTCAGACTGGAGGCTTTCTCTTCATTATAGCGTGTGCTTGGTTATTTGTCTTTCACGTTTTATTGTCTACCCTGGTGTAATGCTATGCATTATAAAATTTATCTGCTTCATTATTTTATGATCCTGAGCTGTATAATGCAGCGAGACGATTTCGCTCCAGGCTGCGTGGCCTCTCGGTGAGACCCGCGTCCACCGCCTCCCCGGCGGGGTCTGTGGGCTGTGCCGGGGCCCGGCAGCACCGAGCTGTCCCCTGGGCGCACGGGTGACCCCCTGTCTCCCCGCAGTCCCGGCCATGATCACCTCCCACCCCAACACCACCATCGCCATCAAGGGGCAGACCAAGGAGCTGAACTGCACCGCCCGGGGCGAGCGGCCCATCATCATCCGCTGGGAGAAGGGCGACACCGTCATCGATCCCGACCGCAACATGCGCTACGCCATCACCACCAAGGACAATGGCGACGAGGTCATCTCCACCCTCAAGGTGAGGGGACGGGCGTCCTGCTCGGGGCATGGAGCACTGGCAGCACAGGGGGTGCCTGGAGAGGGTGTCCCCGGTGGGTGTCACCGGGGGCTGGCGCTCCCAGGGTGGCAAAATCGAGTTTGTAACATTGAGGGATGTTGGAAAACCCACTGGAGGGACTGCGTCTCCATCCGGCGGCACCGTGCACCGGCTGCGTCTCCCCCGGCCCCAGCGCGCTGCGGAGCGGGCAGGCAAAAAACCTGGCTGGCGGCTGGGCTTTTACAACCAGCGTAAGAGTTAGCGCTGCCCTGGGCCCATGCGAGGAGCCGGGCTTCCAATTTTAATTGCACCAATTAAAAACCAGCCACCATCCGTGTGCTGTGAGAAGCCCCTGGATTCTGCACTGAATCTCAGCTGCCTGTACAATGGCTCGGACTGAAAGGTGTTTGGCAGCACCAGGGACGTCTCAAAGAACAGATTTTCGGTGCCAGTTGGGGAATTGGGAAGGTGACCGCTGTGGCCAGTGGTGGGAGCAGTTGGGGGGGGGATGGTGGGGGCACCATGCTCGGGGTACCTGAGTCTCAGTTGGCTTCTCTCCCCAAAATGTTCGTAGCTGAAACCAGCCGACCGCGGGGACTCAGTCTTCTTCTCCTGTCACGCCATCAACTCTTACGGCGAGGACAGAGGCTTGATCCAGCTCACCGTCCAAGGTACGCGTTCCCCCGCGCAGGAGCCCCGGGCTGCGAAGCCTCGCGGTGAGGATGCCCCTGCTCCCGGGGGCTTCTCTCCCTGTCGCCCCTAACCTGCCCGTGTGTCCCCAAGAGCCCCCGGACCCGCCGGAGCTGGAGATCCGCGAGGTGAAAGCCCGGAGTATGAATTTGCGATGGACGCAGCGGTTTGATGGCAACAGCATCATCACGGGGTTCGATATCGAGTACAAGAACAAGTCGGGTAGGTGATGGCGAGCGGCGGGGCCAGGGGCTACGTCCCGGGGCCGGGCAGGTGTGGAGCTGCCCCGCCGGCGCCTCTGAGGGGATATTCTGCATCCTGATTCTCTTTGATGAAGAAAGGAGAGAGCAGCATTAATGAAATATGTTAATTTCTGCTGGGTGGGAGCATTTGAAAGGGAATATTAAACGAGACAATGTTTGCAAAAAGCCAAACCCAGACTGCACAGCAGCCAGGAGGGGGGAAGCGGCACCTCTCTGTGGGGGCCAGGGACAAAAGCTGGAGGTGCGTGAGACTTCACCTGCCTGAGCACGGCCCCCATGGTCCCGCAGGCCTGGGGCGCTGACCCTCCTCCCGTCTCTCTCCACTGCTTTTCCAGATTCCTGGGATTTCAAGCAGTCCACGCGCAACATCTCCCCGACCATCAACCAGGCGAACATCGTGGACCTCCACCCCGCCTCCGTGTACAGCATCCGCATGTACTCCTTCAACAAGATCGGGCGCAGCGAGCCCAGCAAGGAGCTCACCGTCAGCACGGAGGAAGCAGGTGCCGCTCCCAACTCGGGCACCGGGGCCAGCGGGCAGGGACGGCCACCGGCTGCGTGGGAGCTGTAGCCTGGAGCGAAGCTGGCTGCGGCAGAGCTCTCTTGAAGCCGAGTGTTTCCCTGTCGAGGAGGTGTTCTTTCCCTTATGCTTCTCAACATGCTCTTTTGGATCTGTTTTCCGTAGCTCCCGACGGGCCTCCGATGGATGTCACCTTGCAGCCCATGACGTCCCAGAGCATCCAGGTCACCTGGAAGGTGAGTGGGGATGGGGTGGCGGGTGGGCTTTCTCTGGCCAGTGGGGCTTGGGCAGCACCAAACGCCGTCCCAAACCTCTGCGGTGGTTCCGACAGCGGTACGAGGGACAGGAATATTCCCCGGGCAACACAAAAAGCTGAAGGCTGGGTGTACAGCTCGGCTGCATCGCATGGGGTCCTTATTAATCACATTTTAGAACAAGCCCATTGTCTCATAGGATGCCCGTGCGGGCCCATGGGGAGAGAGGATAAGTATGTAAAATCCAAGACGCTGGCTTGCCAAGCGTTTGAGCAAAGATCAATAAAACTTAGAATCGGATTTATTTTTCTAAAGGTGCCTAATGAAAAATAGAATTGATTATAAAGTTAGGACTTTGGAATGAAGTGCTAAATCGATAAATTTAGGGTTCCAGCTTTTCCCCCCTCCCCTTAAAAGCGCTGAAAAGCAGATTAATGGAAAATAAGATTCACTTGAAAGATAAGTCACTTTGTTTTAAGAGTATTTCAGTGAGATGGATCGCCCTGGCTTTGTAACATAAATTTGCAATCAAGCCTATTGATTTCTTAATGCTTCAGAGAAATATTGTTAAGACTGATCTCAACCCGGCCTCGCGTATTTTTAAGACTGTCAGGTTTTTCCCTCCTCTCGTCCAGCTGCTCGGGCCGGGGAAGGGGGACACATCCCTCTGCCCAGCCAGCGCCTTCCTCTCTGGTGACCTCCGAGGACCTGGTGGCCCTTTTTATCACTATTCTGACACTCAGTGTGTCCACCCGAGCGCTGCCGCGGGGAGAGGAAGTGTAAAGGCATAGAGAAAAGATGCTGGGGAGAGATGGTCGTGGCAAGGGAGCTCTGCGAGCCTCCCGGCCCCGGGACACGCTTGCTGGGCAGCAGAGCTCTGCGTGACACCCCTCTTCTACACCCCTCTTCCTCAGGCCCCGAAGAAGGAGCTGCAGAACGGGGTGATCCGTGGCTACCAGATCGGGTACCGGGAGAACAGCCCCGGCAGCAACGGGCAGTACAGCATCGTGGAGATGAAAGCCACGGGAGACAGCGAGGTCTACACGCTGGACAACCTGAAGAAGTTTGCCCAGTACGGGGTGGTGGTGCAGGCGTTCAACCGTGCGGGGACGGGACCGTCGTCCAGCGAGATCAACGCCACCACGCTGGAGGACGGTAAGGCTGTCCCTGTCCCCGTCCCTGGTGGCAAGTCCCACCTGGGGGACTTGCAGCCCTTCCACCCTTGGCCACCACCTGCCCTGGGGTGGCTGCCGCTCTGGGAGGAGGTGTGAGCACGAGGATGCCAGGAGACCCGTGGCACTGGGCTTCTGGCACAATTAGAAGGATATCCAGGTGGATTTAGACATTGCCAAAGTGCCAGGGAGGTTTCCATCCGGGAGAGGCAGCTGGTGGCCTCAGTCGTGTTAAAAACAACGAGAAAAAAGTTTTGCAGTGTGTTTGCTCAGCAGTTTTTCATACTTAATTAAGGCTCTTGTTAGCCTGTCAAACCGTGATCATTTCCTGGCTGCATTAGCACTCCTCCTGGGGTATTCAAGGGCCCCTGTTTTAGCAATAGTGTCTTTTCCATAATTATATTACCTTCATTTTGTTCAAACGGACTATCTGTATTAGTTTATTATACTCTGTCCCTAATTACATGGTGCTTATATTTTTGCACCTAAGTAATATGAAACAATAATCATTTTCAAAGAGGATCGTTACGGTGATGTATCATCATTTAAACGCTCATAAAAATTAGAGTTACCTCTTATGGGGCAATGGGATCTCATTACCTCGCATCCAGCCAGCTCTCCCGCTCTCCCCTTGCTGGGAAGCACGGCGTGTCCCGATGGCCTCCGTGAGCACGGGGGTCGCACGCACCTCGGTGGTCCGGGAGGAGCAGAACTGCATGTTGGATGCGGATGGCTGTGTTTGCCCGGCCCTGGTGCCCTACATGCCGGGCAGGACCGGCTCCAAGGGCTCGAGCAGCCGGGGGGGTCCCATGCGGGTGCAGTCGGGGTGACTGAACGGTGGGACCTGCCTCCTTCAGCCTGGTATCTGCCGGGCACCTACCGCCTCTCCATCCTCCTGCTGATGGTCCCCTTGTCGGTCCCCTCCTCAGTTCCCAGCCAGCCCCCCGAGAACGTGCGGGCCATCTCCATCACGTCGGACGTGGCCGTGATCTCCTGGTCGGAGCCCCCGCGCAGTACCCTCAACGGGGTGCTCAAGGGATACCGGGTCATCTTCTGGTCCCTCTACATGGACGGAGGCAAGTGCTGGCGGGGAATGGGTGATGTGGGGGGCCCGGCCGGGTGGCGGCAGGGGGCTGACGGGCCCCGTCTCCCCGCAGAGTGGGGCGAGATGCAGAACATCACGACCACGCGGGAGCGAGTGGAGCTGCGGGGCATGGAGAAGTTCACCAACTACAGCGTGCAGGTGCTGGCGTACACCCAGGCCGGCGACGGTGTCCGCAGCAGCGTGCTTTACATCCAGACCAAGGAGGACAGTAAGTGGCGCTGCCCGGGGGGAGCAGGTGCCCTCTCCTCTACCCTAGCTGATAAACCCTGGCAAGGCGTGTTAATTAGAAGTAAGAAGATTGAGCCTTGCGTAGGAGCCCTTAGCAATGAATAAAGGCGACCGCGCAGCCCCCGGAGCAGGCAGGGCAGGGCTGCTTCTCCCTTTTCATTTCTTCCCTGCTCAGTTGGCCAAACCCAGGGGCAAGTCCCCTGCCCGGCAGCCAGCCCTGTGCCCAAAGCTGTGCCCGGCCGGGAGGGCAGGAAGGCACCCAGCGCTGCCCTGCTGCCTGTGCGCGGTCCCCGGCTGCTGCTCCGGAGCCAGCCCCTCCGGCAGCCCCAGCCCGCCCGGCTCTCGCTGCCGTCACTGCGGGTCGCAGTGTGCCGTAGCTGGCTGATGCCGGGGGACGGGAGCACGTGCCCCTGCCCCAGCGTGTTGTGTTGCTGCACTGGCGAGGGACGGGCTGGGGCGGCTGCGGGGGCCCGGAGGAAACCCCCCGTGTGCAGCCACAGGCAGGGCATTTCCAGCTTGCTTTTTTTTTTTTTCTTCTTTTCCTTAAGTGCGGATATTTAAATATTTACACCCCTGCCTGCCCTACTTTAATGCCATTAATTCAGTAGCGGAGCGTTTCCCGGGCCTCTGGGCTGGCGTTGCTGCCTCCCCGTCCTGGGAAGCGCCAGATGCCGGGGAGACGCAGCTGGGCAGGGTAAGGCTGAGCCGCTCGGGCGGATTAAGGAGATGGCCATTAAAAGCCAATCACGGTTTCTTCGCCAGAGCCTGGGCTGCAATTAATCCGCCTGCCTCCAGGTCGGCAGGGGACCGGAGCCACCCGTGGTGAGGTGTCCCGTGGGCAGTGGGGGGATGACGGGGTGACAGCTCGCCCACGGACCTGTCCCCGTTTGCGCCTGCCCGATGCTGGCATGGAAACGCTTTCGCAGCTCCTCCCCGGCGTGTGCTCGTGGTGCTGCCGCCTCGCAGCGCTGGGTACAGACCTCGGAGACCTCCCAGCGCCGGCTCTGCCACGCTCTCCCTCCTTCAGTTCCAGGTCCCCCGGCTGGCATCAAGGCGGTCCCATCTTCCGCCAGCAGCGTGGTGGTGTCCTGGCTGCCGCCGGCCAAGCCCAACGGCATCATTCGGAAGTACACCATCTTCTGCTCCAGCCCCGGCTCGGGGCAGCCGGTATGGGACGGGGCCAGGGGATCACCAGGGTGTGCCGGAGGAATGCTGAGCTGGCCAAGCAGGAATGGGAGGGAGGGGCGATGCCAGGCGGCAGCAGCAAAGGTCCCTCAGGCCAGGTCCATGCGCCGCAGCGTTGCAAGGGCACCCATGGACACTCTGCATCAGGGCATGGTCCCATCCTGTCTGTTCGCTTCCTCCGGCATCTCCCCTGCTCAGCACTCGCTCGAGAATGGGAAATATGCCAACAGCTGACCGAAAATAAAACAGAAATCGAACCTGGCCCCATCCCTCCTTTGCAAGGGAGAGGTTGATGGGAGGTCTGCAGACTAGTGCTTATCAAAAGCGCCTTCTCAAACTCATTTCACTATCTGAGCCTCTGGTTTCCAGGGCAACATAATCTTTTCATCAAAGCAACTGGTAAAACCGCTGGGATCCGATATTGTTTTCCTGGCATCTTGTCAAAGCTGTCATTTGGGTAAAAAAAAATTATGTATACTATACAATATTCATATAGGTGTCTGCTTGTGGGGTACGTTTACATCTGTGGGCCCCACAAGGGCACGCGTTCGAAGGCGGCGAATGCGCAGACACCTGTGTGCAGTTGTGTGTTTGCGGACACGAATGCGCATCCATCCCCTGCGATCGGGATTGTGGTGCTCCTGCCCCCTCGCCGGGGCTGGCAGGGGTGCTGTGCGGGGCACGGCGTGCCCGGGGCAGGCCAGCGCTGGCCCCGGTGCGATGGAGACAGGCGCTTGCTGCGAGCCAGCCCTCTCCAGAGGACAGCCAGCGGGGCTGGGCACAGCCGCTGCGGGAGATGAGCCCACACGGGGTTTCGGGGAGCCCCCGGCTGTCGACGGTGCCCGCAGAGGGGTTTTGGCAGCCCGGACGGGGCTTGCCTCCGCACCCGGTCCCCGCTGCAGCTCGGCAGGGCAGCCGGCGAAGTGTCCTTTCCCAGGAACACATCATGCCGTCGCAGCCATCTGTTCCTCGGGCTCCGGCCCGGGCTCCCTGGAGAAATTACGACACCAGCCGGTTTAGGCTGGCATTGAGAAACGCCAAGCAGGGCTGTGTCACCGCCCGGGAGCCAACCCGCTGCACCTCGAGGAGGTGGCTGCCAGGGTGGCCGTGGGCCCTTGGAGAGTGAAGGGAGCGCCCTGGGGATCGGTGACTGGGATTCNGGGGGATACTGGGGGTGGGGGGGCTGCCCAGGCGCAGGCAGCCCAGAGCCTTGCAGAGAGCCCAGGCGCTGCTCTGGCCTCTGTTTTGCCCGGGCTGAGGGCGGGGGAGTTGAGTGAGGGTCTCACAGAGGCTGTACCTTCTCCCGTTGCCCTCCACAGGCCCCCAGCGAGTACGAGACCAGCCCCGACCAGCTCTTCTACCGCATCGCCCACCTGAACCGCGGGCAGCAGTACATGCTGTGGGTGGCCGCCGTCACCTCCGCCGGCCGCGGCAACATCAGCGAGAAAGTCACCATTGAGCCCGCGGGGAAAGGTACGGCGG